>VYZS01034846.1:92738-113130 GCA_013400695.1 Neodrepanis coruscans
TCTAAATTAACTTTTTTTTTTTCTGATATATTAGAAGCTCAAAATGAGACTATTAAATCTGTAAGAATGGGAAACTAGTCTTCAAAGAAAAGTAACATGAATCCTTGCTCAATGGTCAACTGATAATATAGCTCTCGATAATGAATTTGTTATTTGGAAAATACTAATTAAAAATACAAGCAAAACAAAGCAAATCAATGGAAGACTCAATCCTACAAAAAATTTGCAATTGTGAACACTTCTCACAAGAGAGCCTACTGCAGAATAGCTAGATGAATGGATAGATTGCTAGGTAGATATATCTCTTCTCAGATCTTCTCAAATGTTAATGAAACAAGGCCTAGAGACAACTGTTATTAATTACAGTTGATGAATGTTAAAAATGGATGCATTTTAAAAATGAGGAACACTTTTTTTTTTGAGACTTCATCTCTTTTCCTTCAGGAAATTATCAGGACTTTCTGGAACTTTTTGGGCACTGTTTGAATCTGCTTCAGGTGTATACCCAGTCACAGGTTGTTCACGAGGTACATTAGAGTGCAACACTATTGACCTTTTAGATCAACTGTTTCACTGTGCCACATTTAACGCTGGATGACTTGTTTGCACAAAATGTTTATGCTTATATCAAATTCTGTTTCATCTTTGGAAAGAATGATCTCCAGATCCAAACTTCTCTTTAGCTAAAAAGCCATAATAACTAAAAAGAGACAAATAAGTGCAAAATGGTAAGGGGTAGGAAGAGACCACCAGCTGGCTGTCATTCCAAGCACAGCCCATCTCACTTGCAATTACCAAACCCTACAAGTGGTCCCACCAATGTCAAATTGACCAATTTTAGAATAAAGAGCCATTCATTCCAAGTAATGAATATTGAAACCTGGCCATTGGTTTGTGAACAAGTTTTTACATGTCTATCATGAGGAAACCTCAATAAGGAATGTCCTTGTGATGGTGTCACTTCAGAACAAAAGCATGCAAAGAATGGCACGTTTCTCTGTAGCTGCCACCCATCCAGGCAGCTACAGTAGGAGACCAAAGGTTGCATGCATTTAGCCAGCAAGGAAATGCAATATTCTTTAAGAAAGGCATTGCCTGGAGTGGATTTTTATAAAGAAACAGAATTCATGAATAAATAAACCAGATGTGAACAAGCCAGGCTAGGGCATTAACAGCTCCTAGTGCAATGAAACCCTGATCTTGCTTGAGGGCTTTTCGACAAATAACAAACAAAAAACATTAGTGTTGTACCATTGTCAGTTATGCCAAGGACTCTGTGACCAGGAGCCCTGATATGCAACAGCAGAAATCAAATCCACCAGATGTTATGACATCCTTATATTTTCACCAGGAAAGGTACATATTGACTGACCTGATCTGAGTCTTTCACTTGAGAATTTTTCCCTTTTCTGCAACCACAACTCATTAGCAGTTTTGCATCTCCAATGACTTTTCCCTATAAGAGATAAGGCAAGAAAAACATAAGCACAATCTGAACCACTGACAACCAAAAGGTTTATATTTATGACCAGGAGGAGGGGAAGAAAGGGCATTAGGGATTCACAGGGGACTCATCCTGCATTGCTGGGAGGTACCCTTTCACTGAGGGGTAGTCCCCAAGCTGTCAAGAAGACTTTCCCATAGGCCAATATCGCAGCATTAGGGATGTCACATAAACAGGGGCAGAGGAAAGCAAAGTGAGTAGAAAAACACAGTGGAGAAGCAAAGCTGAAAAGAAAAAAGTTATTTTTACCCATTGTTTTCATACACTTGCATGAACAGGAACAAGTCTAGCATGTTCAGAGAGTACAAATACCAAAGGGCAGTGACTTAAGGAAAAGCTTTCTTACCAAGTTAGTGCCTACTTGCTTCTACATTTGGTGAAATAAAGTCTACAGGTGTGATTTGCCCTCTGTAGGACAATGGGTCCACATCACCACTGGTAAAATCTTAGTCAGGAATTCAACAGCCCACCCTCACCCAATACTGCTGGCACAGACTCTGCAATGTCTGTGACACAGGATCATATAATGTTTGAGTTGGAACGGACCTTAAATATCATTTTTTCAACCCCCTGCCATGGACAGAGACACCTTCCACTAGATCAAGTTGCTCAAAGCCTTGTACAGCCTGGCCTTGGACACTTCCAGGAGTGGATGCTAAGGCCAACAGATTTGCAAAGAAGCAAAGTCCTCTCACTGTCTTTTCACATGCAACCAACAGCTTGAGAAAAAAGTTTGGCTAATTCACCAGCAAAGTTTCTCATGTCAACATGGTTCTTATTTTAGGATTATTTAAGTCACTGATTTTTCACCAAAGCATTTTTTTGCTTATCAAACTTGGATATCTTGATAAATTATCATGGCATAAAGGGGTTGGGACTCCAGATTTGCTCAAAATGCTCCTTTAAACCCAAACCATAACACAGATAGTGGAGTCCCCACAAACTTATCACAATTACTTGCTCTCCCATAGCCACACAGACAAAGACATTGCCTGTATTCAGACTTTTGCTGTCCACAGCTGAAAAATAAACACTCTCAGCATCTGCAGGGAGAATCTGCTTGTGTGCAGCCATAAAGAGTCATGAGATTTCAGATAGTCTAATTTATATAGAAAATACAACAACACTAACACAGTGAATGAGTTTAGCCAGCTGGAAGTGCTCTGTCCTAAATGACGAAGAAGGGAAAGGGCACAATTAGAAGGAATTGCAGCCACTGCTCAATGTCAGGGCACAGCAGAGAGATGACCCTCGGTGAGAAGAATTACAAACAGGCAGATAAACATTTGGTCACCTTGGGAGTGCCTGCAACCCTGCCAGGTGTGGTGACATTTCTTAGTTGGTGACCTCAGCATCTCACAAGTCCCAGCAAGGTCAGATAATGTACAGAAATGATCTTTGTTTCCAAATTCCATAAGAGAAGCTGGAAAAAAAAAAGACACTGGAAAGGCTGCACTGATACCTAGTCAAATGCCTAACCAAGATGTCTCATGTTTGGGCTGCTAATCGCAATTTTCAAACTTTGAAGTTTTCAGGGGATCCTCTTTGATCCTCCTTCATGGCATCCTCTGCCTGTGACTCCTGTCTATTAAAGGTTTTTTGCCCTTGCCCCATTACCAGAGTTCTTCAACAATTACTCTGTAATCTCTTAAATTAAAAACCATTCCCCAGAAAGAAATGATTAAACTAGAAGTTAAAGCAAGTGTATTAAGTTATTATGATAGAGATGGGAAACTGAGACACAGGGAGACACTCATCTGTCTAACCACAGAACACCTTCTAGACATCCCACAGTATATGGGACAAGTTGAAGCTATAAAAGGACCTAAGAGAGACCCACACATTTCCTAACAGGCAGCTGATGTACATCCAGGACACCTTGGGGTGCCTGCAGCAGTAACACACACCTGTGATTAGGAAACTAGATCCATATATATATCTTCTTAATGATCAACTTGTCCCAGTATCCACTGCAAAGTCATAATTCAACCCTTTTTTAACCACAAGCCAAGGAAAAACTTCCATTCTTACACCTGAGGTAAACCAAGGCCATGTTCTCCTGAGCAAATGGAAGCATCACCTGTTCTATTTAACAGAGAAATTGCAAGATGCTATCCATAATCACCCAGAGAAACAAGAGTAGAAGGGGAATATGAATCCAAAAACAGTTTTTTTCTTTTTCTCTGACAGTACAAGAATGAAAGGGCTCTTTCATTCCCTAAAAACAGTAAACAAAAGCAATGCACTGGATGAATAATCTCACCTCCTTTTCCAACTGCAGATGCACCTCTCCCAGTGTGCATCAGCCTTATTTTAGGAACGCTTCTTATGAGCAGATGCTTAATTTGGGGATAGGTGTCTAACATTAGACAGCTAAGTTGAAAGGCAAAAGAAAAAAAAAAAGCATATGGACAACATTTGCAGCCAGTCGCAACTCTGTTCCAGAGCAGATGGAGGCCTTGTCATTCAGGGGTTTCCTTGCATACACCAAGCAGTTCAGTGGGGATAGGGAAAGGGGCTTCTGTTTGGATGCTTCTGTCTGCAACCAGATTAGAAGGAAGCACGCTTTTCCACAGCATACGCCTTGTGTTACATTAAACATGCATATGCAGCTTCAGCTTTTATTCAGTGATCTGAAACAGAGCCCTCCAGGGTGCTAAGGGTTAGGGAGTTTTTGTTTGTTTATCTCTGTGTTATTTTACAGTTTCTACTGCCCAAGGAGTTTGTTAGGAAATTAAAACACCTTGCTGGGGCTATCACACTGTGGCTTTTGCTTTCTAATGTTTCCCCCCTTCCTTTGTCCAGCAGTTCCTGATGCTTATAAGGGAGGGAGAGGAGAGCACTGCAAAGAGAGGAGTCTCATCTCACTGGGTATTATAGATGTTTGGTCTTAATTCATGGGACATCATTTTCATGTTTCCTGGCCTTTTAAAAATAGGGTTGAGGTAGAAGCACAGTCATCCTGAAATCTCACAGATATACTGCGTACTTTTGATGAGATGCTGTGGTTCAGAACACAAAGTTTTCTAACAGGGAAGCTCTCTGCCTTCTGCTAGCTCCCACCCATTTTCAGATATCGCACTTCCCAAGGCAAAGAGCAAGAAGGCTCCTTGACAAAGCACATATGTCCCATTATCCCACCTCTTACAGGGAATCCTGCTGGCCTCACCCACCTTCTTGCACCACAGGCTGCAGCAGTGGGCCAAAGTTTGCAGAAAAAGAAGAAAAATCATAATAATAGTAACAGGCTTAATTATCTCAGCTGCACGGGTGACAGGAGCTGAGCAGTTGCCAATTTTAACAGCCTGTGGTCGAGAAATACCGAACTGCGTCACCCAGAAGTCAAATGAGGGTCGGTCACAACTCGCTTCACGCCAGCAGCTCCAGGGCAGGAGCGGGGGCACACACAAATCACTGCCCAGAGCCATCCTGCCCGGAGCTGCCAGCCCCGTTTAAAGGAGTCAGACACGAGGCACATGGCACTGGCAGGCCTCCATGGAGCTGCCAGGCTCTGTGCTCTGGAGGAGCTGGCTGGGATTAACGGGAGTATCCTGTCTTCCTCTCGCTCTCCAAAGTCTGCTTCTGGAAAGCTCAGCTCAAGAGCTGGGCACTTTGCTGCAGCTAACAGGTCCAGCTGGGCTCTGACCTGCTCGGTTTTCATCAGCTTTTCTCTCTTTTGGGCAACAGCCATTGAAAATACTGGAAGTAGCCTATTCCCCAGGGAGCTGGCACAACCACACAGAGGATGGCTGGGTACTGGAGCCACCCTGGGTCAGTGGTTATGGCTCCAAGTCTGCCACAGTTCAAGAACCATTTGGACAAGGCTCTCAGCCACAAGGTGTGGCCCTTGGGACTGTCCTGTGCAGGGCCAGGAGTTGGACTTGATGATCCTTATGGGTCCTTTCCAACTGAGGATATTATTCTATGATTTTATGTATAGCACTGATTTTTAGTGAACTCTAAAAATCCCCATGGGTGCATAAATGCCATTAGGAAGAACAATGCATGCAGTCTTATTATGTTTTTTATGCTGTTCTGTCCGGGTGTTCCACATGTTTTGAAGAACCAGTGTCCAAGTGCCTATAGAGGAAGAGTGGGAGAGAAGAGGGGAAATGAAGGGAAACAAGAACTGAATCCAAGGTGGAGGCAAGCGGCAGTACAACAGACAGCTGGTGTTTGGGTGGTGGTAAATCACCCTGAAATGAGCCTCTTCCCTCAGCTCAATGAGGCCTAAACAACAAAGGAAGGCACAGCTTGCAGCCGGACAGCCTGCTAGCCAACCACAGACACACATGACAGCTTCATTCAGGAGCCCAGAGTCAATACAAAAGCTCCGAAATCAATCCGACATCCTGCGACCTCAAACAATGCGCCAAATCTTCTCAGAATTGGAGCCCCAAATGAGGGGGAGCAGCATTCAAGGGAGATCAAACCACAGGGCTGGCATTGAAAGGGACTAAAAAGGAGAAGAATGTTCCCAGTTTATTAATGGCGAGGTCTGGCCGGCTGCATCCCAGCCGCCATAGGTTACGTTCATTAAAGGGCAGCGCTTTGCACGTATTATGCAGAGTGCCTGGAGAGTATGTGTTGTGTGTGTGTGTGCACCAGCGTGCCCCTCACTTGCTAGAGATCAGGATGTGCCTTTCTGCTTAGCACTGTTGTCTCCATCAGAAATTCCTCCTGTGTGAACCGCAAATGGGGTTTTTTCCCACTTGAGCGACTGTATGGGCACAGACGCGCACACATACACACACGCTCTCTCTCATCCTTGAGCTTGAAAAGCATAAAGGAACAGCCTCTTTCCAAGTTTAAAAAAAAAAAAAAAGAAAAAGAAAAAGAAAAAAAAAGACATTTCACATCTTCTTCCCTCCCAGCCATACTTTCAACTCACACACACACAAAATCTATTACAAAAGGCTGGAGCATTATGCGATTGCCGCTACTGTTGCTGGAGTTGATTGCTCCATAAACCCCATTCCTACGTGCCATAAAGGACCTGGTCTCACAGAACAACAAATCCACAAAGAAGAGAAAAGGAAAATGGAAAAAAAAAAAAAAAAGCCTGCTTCAGTCTTCAGTCCCTGGAGTTATCCCCTCCAGGCAGGATTGCCCTTGCTGGGGTAGTTTCACCTGCAGAATCAGTCTTGTGGTGCTTCACAAGACTTGCTTCCTACTTCAGCAACAAAAAAGGCCAAGCAAATCCTTTTTATCACCTTCCCTTTGAATGCGGGTGGAAAAGTAGAATACATGCACACAGAAGCACATGCACACACACACAGAATAACATTTCCAAAAGTACAGTTTGGATTTGCCTGTCCTAATTATCTTCTCAGAACTTGAAAGTTCTGTCCTCCTCAAATGCACAGCCCAAGACAGAGGGCTTGCTAGAGGTGGTGGCGCTAGACTTGAAAAATGCTCATTTATCTTGTGCTGATATGTGAGTAGATGAAGAGAAAGGGCTGAAATTTTTTAAGTCATCTATGGATATTGACACATATTTCCACTGAAGACCTGTTCAAGTCTAATCACCTTTGCTTTTCATGTGCCACCCTGATCTGATATTTGCAACAAGCATGGCTGCAGAAGTTTGTAAACTCTCTCAAATTTGGAGAAACATTAAACGTTCCTTAGGATGCAGCAATTCTTATATATTTTATCTTAAAAGCTGAGGAGAAAAGTTAGAGAAAGTGTGCACGCTCCATTCCTGGCAATGTTCAAGGCCAGGCTGGACAGGGCTTGGAGCAACCTGGTCTAGTCGAAGGTGTCCTGGCCCATGTCAGGGGGGTTGGGACAAGATAAGCTTTAAGGTTCTTTCCAACCCAAATTGTTCTGTGATTCTATGAAATGAATGTTAAGGTTCACAGCCCCCCCCCCCTTTATTTCTTATTCATACTATATTTCACTAATCTACACTATTATTCCCACAACTCTGGAGTTCTTATGAACCATAAGCTTGACTCCTATCTCCTCCTCTCAGAAGGCAACTCTAATTTTATCTAATGCTATACAGAAGATAGAGAGAATTGGGCAAAGACAAGTATAGCAGATTCAATAAGCCCTCTCAAAGTAAGTTAGTCAATCAATTCCAAAGACAAGACATCATGAAGTGATATCCAAATCCCAGGAAAGATAAGTGGAGAAGTCCTCGCCTGGTTTATCAACAGTAAGATAAAAAGCCTTTCCATTAGATTTCATAGAAAGAGGAAAACTGCAGCCAGGCTGGGCAAGTGACCAAATATGTGGTAGATGAATGGTAGGAAACGATGGAGGCTGCAACAATTCCTAGCACTGCAGATGAAACACAGTCTGCAGGGATCAACTGGAGAAAGACTAAAGGTTAATTTGTTGGGAGGATAGTAAGACTAAAAATTTTAACTCTAAAATATATGTTTCTTCACACTGAAATAGCATTTTTTGTTTCAGATATCTAGCGAGTCAAAAGCATGTTTTTCAAATTCAGGAAAACTGAGCTCTTTGGATGAACTGCATTTCTTTTCTTTTTTTTTTCCCTCTTGCCTGCTTTAAACTCTGCTATTTGAATAATTTAACAATCTATCTTAAATATTTCACCAATAAATCACAGGGTTGTGTTTCTATTTCATGTTAAAACTAATCAGTGAAGGAGTGCCTGATCTGGAAGTTAAAATTCTGCTCCACCAAGCCAGTGATGCATAATCATTTCTCTGCAGACTCTCTGGCGAATAAAAACTTCTCTGCAGAATTAATGTCATATATAAAGTTCTTTGTGCAGGCGTAGAGCACAATTGAGGTCCAGGATCATCTGCGTCCTGCCAACAGGGCTCAGGATTTCCAGAGCTAGTTGGGTTGTAGAGTTTTCCCACTCTGCCAGGCAGAAGCATGGCACTCACAGCTTAATGCCATCCATGGGCACGTCGAGATGGAGTTCCATTTCAGCAGTCAAGATGCTGATAATATGCAGAGAACTCCAAATGGTCCATGTGTGTGATGATTGCATTGGGTTTCCATCAAAGACAAGCAAACAGAACAAAATTAGGATGTTGTTGGCCAAAATGATTGATTTTTTAAAAATGCCTCTGGTGTGAAAGTACTGAGAGCCTTTACTAAGGAACACTAAATACAATGAGCATCAGTGGAAATAAAAATTCTCAAGTTCCTAAACTGTGCAGCCATTTTAAACTACACTTCAATAAGGTTATGAAGCAAAAACAACACATTAATAAAAACTAGGAAAAGTTTCCCTACCCTTCTCACTCTCTCCCAAAGCCCCAGTTCATCAAAACAAAGACAGCAAGCCTCACGTATCTATAATTTAGTGCAATTAACTCTAATTTTGTTCCTAAATAAATGAGACACATTCAAGGCAAGACTGTCTTCAGTCTCAACCAGCAAAATCCAAAATGCATGAACGATGTGACTAGATAGCAAGAAGCTGATAGCTAGCACACTGACTCCATAAAGGAAAATGAGAGAAAGGAAAATGAAGGCCAAAAGGGAAAGGGAATCACTGTTAACTACATTATTATTAAGCTGCCTTTCATTTTGTTTTGTGTCAACCTTTTCCTTAGTTTTGTTTCAAACTTAAAAAGTCATGCCTTTTGCTTCAAAGAAGTCTATAGTGGATGATCTCACATTGCTGTCCACAGTCATATATGCACAGAAAAAAAATCACCTAGGGCAATATGACTCCTCTTCTGCAACTGGGCAAATGTCTCCACATGCCAGCTCCTAAACCTGGCTGAAGCTTGCCTAGGGCAGGGTGGGCACGGAGGAAATTGGAGACATGTCCTCCTCCTCCTCCACCTCCACCTCCTCCTCCTCCTCCTCATTTGAAGCAGACATCTCCACCTCTCCTTCATGTGTGCAGCCAACAAGACTTCCTGCACAAACTGACACGGAAACAGCTAATTTACTGCTTTGTGTCAGGAATGCAGCCAAGGTTTCAGTCCTCTGTTCTCTGGACTCCCTCAGTTGGGCTGTTTCATCCCAAAAAGGATCTCCCNCGGAGGAAATTGGAGACATGTCCTCCTCCTCCTCCACCTCCACCTCCTCCTCCTCATTTGAAGCAGACATCTCCACCTCTCCTTCATGTGTGCAGCCAACAAGACTTCCTGCACAAACTGACACGGAAACAGCTAATTTACTGCTTTGTGTCAGGAATGCAGCCAAGGTTTCAGTCCTCTGTTCTCTGGACTCCCTCAGTTGGGCTGTTTCATCCCAAAAAGGATCTCCCCTTCATCCTACCCCTCCTCTCCAGCACACACTCCTCCTCTTTTTCTGCTTTTGTAACTTATCTCACTGCAAGCCACTTCTCAACAGGAGTCGAAATTAAACAGGCTGCCCATATGCCATGGCTCACTTGTTGTCTGTTCCCCTCACTGCCATCTGGCCTATTTGCTCAGCCAAAGGAAAAAAAAAATTAGGGAAGGGAGGGGGAAAAAAAGGCAAAAGAAAAGAAAAGAAAAAGGAGTGGGGGAATAAGGAAAAGAAAAAGGATAAATCCAGACACAATGAGGACGAGGAGGGAGGTGATGATGCTGTCTCTCACATCTGCTCCTTGGCCAGGCTCCCAGACAGATCAGTAATGGAGAGCAGCAGAACCAGCAACAATTAACCCAAACATAGTCCTGTTTATTTAACCTGTTCACAGAGATCAACCCATGTGCTGCTCCCCTGGCAAGGAGGCACCACACTCCAGCAAGGAGATTCCCACTCAAAAACCTCAAGCCAGAGGAGGCAAAGAGAGATCCTTATTCCCTGAACCAGACTGGAGGAAAAAACACAGATTCTTCAGAGCATGAGAACTGTGATGCTGGGCAAAGATTTTCCTTAACTTTCCAAGTCACCTTACTTTCTTATAAGAGCAAGGAGAGACATGACTGGGAGAGGGGGAAGTTGCATTAGGTTTTGATGCATCCTAATTTTGCAGGCTCCTGACTCTATGAAAACAGAGGAAAAGAAAGAAAGAAATGTGACAATAAAGAAATCAGAAGAGAAAAAAATAAAATTATCCCAAATCACCTCATTATTTCCATGCTGCTTCTCTAATTTTATTTTTTTCATCATTGCAGGGCAGAAAGCAGAGATTTTTTTTTTTTTTTTTAAGGAAAAACTAGAGACTAACGCAAAGAACCACATAGCTTACCATCACTGAATATTTGTGACAGAGTGGGGAGAAAGTCTGGGAGCACAGCTGTGGGTATAACAGAAGATATGTTTGTTTTTCAAGCTGAAATGAAAACTTCAAGATTAAAAAAAAAAAAAAAAAATTAACCTGAAAAATAGTTTTCTACAATGGACAACTACTAAGCCATTTACACAGCAGGGTGAAAAGAGAGTAAGAAGTCTATTTTCTTCTATTATTTTTACTGCTTTTTCCTTCTTTTTTTAGCTTGAAATGAGATGTTGCATACATGTGCAGAGGAGGGTGCACGTGCCAGTAAGAGAGCTAATTGCTTTTCAGTCCTCTTACCTGGTTTTGCACTTATTTACTTCCAAGAAACCAAAGCAGAATTGAGCTCGTGTTTTCCTGCAGAGTGTGAAATGTGGGGAGCAGGGAGGCGTGTGCATGAACACACGTGCCTCGCACTGAGATGGGTATCAAAAGCCATACGGTTGGCTCGTCTCGAGGCTGACACTGCTGAGCCACGAGACAATGATAATTATCATTAGAGCTCCATGAGATCATGGAGGGGAAGCCCCTGCAGGGAGAGGCGGACGGGGAGGAAGAGCAAATCTCCTCTTTCCAAGGCAACAGAGGTTGTGTGCGGGCACAGATAAGCCCCAGATGCTTCCCAGAAGGAAAGGAGTTGTTGCACAGACCCATTAGGGAAAGAGCCCGTCCAGTAGCCATGTGCCTACGCTTGAGTCCTTCTAAAACACAGATTAGGGGAGATGATCCTCCTGAAGGCAATACCTTCTGATTCAATCTATGTTTCTCCATTGCAGCCTGACTCAACAACAGAGCAAAACTGAGCAGATTGAATGTTCTGATGCAGGATCATTCTTCTACTTGCAACCACTGATCAACATGACCATTGTCTGTCTGTCTTAGACTATCCATTTTTCTACACCTGCACATGTACATCTGTACATATAGGTAAGCAACATAGTGTAGAAATGAATGCCTCAAAGGAAAGGCTGCATTGAGTTTTCTAATAGCTGGACTTCTGGTCTCTAATATAGAATCATAAAATCATAGAATATTCTGAGCTGGAAGGGGTCCACGAGGATCATCAAGTCCAACTCCAGATAGGACAACCCCAAGAATTCCACCCTATGGCTTATGCTAGAGAATGACTCTTTCCAGCCAAGCAGCCCACTTGCAGTCTTCAGAAAGGAAGAAATGCTTTGTGAATGCAAAACAATTTCTGACAGTGGGAACAGAAACTGGAAGTTCCCCTAAAACCAAACCACAGCAATGCTTCCAACTTTAACACTGCTGCAATCACCTCGGATTTGGGAATCATTAAAAGGAGCAAGAACAACAGCCAGAGAGAAGTCCTCTGTGAGGAGATTAATCCCACCACAGGTTTTGGCTGACATCACCAGCACATCCACGCTCTGCTGCTGTGGTTCATGATCTCACCACGAAGCACCTCTGTGGAGCCATTCCCTCCTATCTTACTGTAGTCCATCCATTATCCTCTACATAATTGCTTCCACAGCGCCGCTGCAACAGAGATATTTCCTACAGCTGAACATTTGTATTCCCAAGAGTTGCCACCTGTCAGGTCAAGTTCCTCAGTCTTTACATTTGATGTTACTACAGTGGGAAGGTGTTCCAGAAAGCAGAAAAGAACAGGGAGACAGCAATCAATCTGATTCCTCAGCTTGGATTTTCTTTTAAACAGAAAGAGACTTGCTAAAGATCATATTACATTATTCTACAGAAATAGGATGGTAGGAAAGGGGAATTGCGTCGACAATCTGTCCAATACACCATTAAATCAGAATTCTCTAGTTAGGGATAACAATGAACTGCAATAAAGTCAATGGGAAGGCAGTGCATTACAGAAAAGCGGGAAGGGGAGGATTAGTTTTCCTTGTGCTTTTTGTTTTGAGATGTGGGAGCTGGGAGTGATTGGCACTGAGCTAATGGCATCCAAGCTGACTCCACAACACTGTGTTCCCCCTGGGGTCTCAGTTTTCCAGAAAACCAACCATTTCATCCTGTGAAAGGAATTAAGATACTAGCCATTTTGTAGCTGTCAGGGAAAGCCCCAGGAGTTCCCCTAAGGTGCCCACTCCCAGGATGCCACTTGCACAAGTCAAGGAGCAGCAGGTACCATCTTTTATCTCTCTGACTGAAGCTTTTGGGCACCAAGCAATCCCAGAAACACATAATTTCATGTTTTCATTCTCTGTAGCATGGTTTCAAAATATTCTACATGTGTATGCTGTACTAAGGGAAGATGTTATCCTCTCATGACTATGCTATTAGTGTGACAAAGAAACTTTGGAGTCCTTAACTTGCTTTCCCTCTGAGAGGCTTTTGTATTTTGAAAATCACTATAACTCTTTCTGATTCTTTCCCTTCTCACATGTTTAATGGCAAGAAATCTTTTCACTGTAGGATTTCTTCCATGGGCCTGAGAGCAGTTTTTCAAACCAAAATCTGGATCATCTCTACTCTAGCATACCTGTGATGTACAACCATGACTCCTTGATTTATGCAACAGAACCTAATGCTTTCAAAGCTCTCCCATCCAAATACTGGATTAGTGCAGGCATACCGAATCCATCTAGATCTGGATAATTCAACCTCCAGCATCTACAAGACCACTACTAGTGGAATTTAAGGGATTGTGTTTGCCCACCTTGATCTTGCAAAGGACAAAGAACAAATGTCACCTTTAAAAAGGAGGTTCCTCAGTGCTATATCATACCTAACCATGCTGGTAAAAGTTGCAGCGCACTCAAGGACTATTTCTGTGGCATGTTGCCACTCACTGGCTGAGGAAGCCCAACCACATCATCAGTATGAAGAGTCAAAGGTGTGAGCGCATCTGAAGTCTGAAGCTTCTCTAGTCACCAGTGTCAGGACCCAAGGGAATGGCATGAAGTTGTGTCAGGAAAAGTTTAAGAGAGATATTAGGAAAAGTTTCTTCACCCAGAGGGTGGTTGTGCACTGAAGAGGCCCCCCCAGGGTTTGGTCACAGAACCAAAACTGACACTGCTCAAGGACTGCTGGAACAATGCTCTCAGGAACATCATGGGATTGTTGGGGTATCCTGTGCAGGGCCAGGAGTTGGACTCGATCCTTATGGGTCCCTTCCAAATCAGGATATTCTATGTTTCTATGAAGGCCTGAGCCCTTCTATACTGAGAATCCCATATCATCTCCCAGCCATGAAGCTTATGGGTGTTGATGCAAGGCTGCCAGGTTTGTCTTAGCCGCTTTTTCTTACTAAGTTCTCACTTTTAGGGGTGCTTTAAGTCCATTTACCACCCCTAACTTCCCATATCAGCTGTCTCAGCATCCGGTTTGGAAGTTAAAAAAAAAACAAGCAAGGCTTTGAGTCACACTGGGCTGCAATCCACTGTTTAAGACTGGACCTAAGCCTATGCCTTTCTGCTCCTGCAAGGGCTAGACTTAAAATTACAGGAAACAGAATGGTAACACGCAAGTCAGTGGCGAGCATGAAGAGACAGCCAGCCACTGGCCAGGCAGCCTAGTTTGCCACAAGGGAGACAAAACACAACCAAAAGTCTCTTAATTCTCATCAGAGGCCAGGGGCAGGCCAGGCAGAGTAGCAGGGCAAGGGCAGAGCGGTGGCAGATGCCAGAGTCAGCCCGGTTTCAAAGGCCTAAATCAGAGCAGCGGGAAGAACTCGAATGCTTACAAATGTTCAGTTCAGACTTGTTTTAATAATGGTGTCAGTTAAGAAATAAATAAATAAATGCCCAATGAGCTCTCTTATCTAGCCAAATGTGGCCAAAAAAAGAGTCATGTTTATTTTCACTTCAATTCCCCAAAGGCAGTGTAGGTTTTTCTGTGGACTTCTGTCTGAAGTCCAAAAAACACTGCAATTTCTGTGCTTTTTCATTCTTTGATGGAAGACTTATATTTTTGGGGAAGGCAAAAATAACTTCCTTTTCATTCAAAGTCTGAGGGAGATCTTTCCAACCAAACTTACCAACTTCAACCTATGGTACTTAACCATCTTCCTAATATTTGATGTTCACTTTTACCTAAGCTTGCTTGTACTCACTTGAGGTGTAACAAATAGTCGAGAGGATGAGAAATATCTGTAATTCCTAAAATATTTCAAACAAGCAAAGTGTTCTGTAGGAAACATAAATGATCTGAGCCTCTATCCAAGTCATAAAATGTTACAGCAACAGGGCAAACAACTGAATTAATGATATCAAGATATTGATAACCCTTACTGTAAAATACCATCCCTCCTTTTAGTCACAGATGCTAGGAATTGTACTGCTTTGAACTGTTATCGCCCATCCCACCCACTCCTCTGAGAAGATAAAAATCAAGGTCTGGGCTGCTGAGTCAGACTGCAAACACTTACACAAGACATTTATTCAGACACAGTTGGTTTTGGTCCCTACTTCACTAAAACTCTGTGTCATGGGGCTTGTAGGAGGCTCATTTAGCCTCTTAAAGAGAAATGAGTTGCTAAGAACCAGAAACCAAAAGAAAGGAGGAAAAAAATTAATTGTTTTGTGACAAGGAAAATTACTAAACTCCTGGTCAGAAACGGGGTCTTCTCAGTATAAAATTCTGAGGAACTGAACAGACAACACCAGAGAAATACTACAGCCTGGAAGATAAAGCACTAGCCTGAAAATTGTGAATTGTAAGATTTTTGGAACAGCAATGCCATGTATGAATAACCTGTGGCAACCGAGGTTACAGCTGTGAGCCTCAGTTTCCCCTGAAAACTGATATTCACAGTGGTCTGACTGTCCTCAAAAAAAAAAAAACCCAACAAAAAACAAAAACCAAAAATCAACAACCCCCCAAAAATCCATTATAAAAAGGTGATATTATGGGTATTATTTTAGAAATTCAAATTTTTGAGTTGACCTGACTCATCAGTCCCCCCAAAAAACCTCTTCTCATTTTGTTACCTGAAAAAGTACAACTTCTCACTCCAGGATAACGTCAGCCTTCAGATTGTTACAGCTGACGACACTTCGGCAAAGTTCAGATTTTCCATTTCTCTTTAGCTTCTTCAAGTCTCCTTTTCAGTTTCAGTTTATATTTCCTGTCTCACTGCCCTTTCATTTTTCAGGTTTCAAATTTAAACATATAAACAAAAGCAGCGCTGACTCGGGATCTTTTTATGTTTCTCTCATTTTGACTAAAAAATTAGAACAGGCCAAATAAAATGAATTGATGCTTTGATACCACTTGGGGTTGAAAGTTCTTTGTAGACCTTAGGAACGAGCTTCTTTCTCACAGAGGATGGCCTGTGCTGTCATATCCCTTAGTCACAGGGAGGGAGGAAGTTTAATGGACTGATATATCAAATCCATGTTTCCAATTCCTAGGCTCCCCTAGGATACTGGATACCCCTGGGTTTTGAGGTCCAAAACTCAGAGTTTAAACCCCAAACCTTCATCAAAGCATGATGCAGCAAATGTGCTGAAAATATTTGTGATTAAACAAAACCAAATCTCCCTTGCTGAACACAGAAGGGAGAAACTTCCCATTTGGAGGTGAACAGGTCCTTGCTCCAAGACATGGTTTTGTTCAAGAGACATGGTTTCAGATCCACTGGCTTCTAAATACCCCCAAACCAAATAAACAATGACAAGCTTTTTACTGAATTTGATTGACTTCTCATACTCTTGCTTTTTTTTTTTTTTTTTTGATTGGGTTTAGTTTTGTTTTGTTTTATTTTTTTCTGCCAGGGTTACAAATGAAAGATCAGGTCTTTAGAGACTGCAACTAGAGCTGTTAGAGCTCCCTCACTGCCTGCACTACGAGGAGGGCAGAGGATGAGTGCTCACATCTTTATCCTAATTTCAGCACCTGGGAATTATTCCCCTTATCCTGCAATTTTGACCTCTTTTCCTTTCAATGCCACTTGCACTCAGAAAGCAAAAATCCAGTCCTGAGGGAATATATGGGATGTTTTACATCCCAGGACAACACTTCAACACTTTGTTTTGAGACTGCAAAAGGAGGCAAGACAATCACCTGCTTGAGTGAGCTCTTTGGATGAGGCAAACAAGTGTCACTTTGTTCTCACTTGTGCAACCCAGGCAGAGACTGAGGGGGGTAAGGGAAGGTCAAGACAGACCCGTGATTTAAAGGCAGGAGAATGGTTTGATGACTGAATGAGCCGGGGGCTTCACTTTCAGCTCATGCTGACACAGAGCATTATGCAGAGGGAGGCACAGAATCACAGAATCGTTTAGGTTGGAAAAGCCCTTTAAGATCAAGTCCCACTATTCCCCCAGTAGTGCCACGGGCAGTCCCTCACTCCCCAGGGATGGGGACTCCATCACTGCCATGGGCAGCCTGTGCCAGGGCTAGACAACCCTTATGGTGAAGAAAATTTCTAATAGTCAATCTTTACCTCCTCTGTTGCAACTGAAGGCTGTTTCCTTTCATCCTGTCCCTTGTTTCCTTAGAGCAGAGCCCGACCCCACCCCCCACCACCTGCACCCTCCTGTCAGGGAGCTGGAGAGAGCCAGAAGGTCCCCTCTGAGCCTCCTTTTCTCCAGGCTGAGCCCCTCCAACTCCCTTGGCTGCTCCTCATCCAACACGTGCTCCAGACCCTTCTCCAGCTTCACTGCCCTGCTCTGGACATGCTCCATGTTAGCATGCTCCATGCCTCAGTTTCCCCACTGTAATATGGTGACTGTGCTCCTTATTCACATCACAGGCTTCCTGCATCAAGTCATAAATCTGCAGTGCTGACCAACCACCACACCAGCTGTTTCACAGCCATAAGAAGGAAAAGAGTCATTTTATGCCTTGCTCCTGCAGCATGAGTATTGCCCAACCCTGTCAACTGCTTTCCAGGACCAGCTGTAGTGCAAGGCCAGCAGAAGGGAACCCTGGCAGACCTCAGCATGCCTTACTTGAAGCTGATACACAAAGCTAGACAGGCTTTCTTTCCTTTTGCTTAACAACAAAGGTTTGGGCCTGCTGATAAATGCTGAAGCTTTAACCAAGCCCATGTTTACTATTAAAAATCTCTTGACTGCCTCTTAGGTGTCTTCAAGGAGCACATAAGTCTTCAATGGCCCAAAAGCAACACAATTTGCTGGCCACAAATGAGGGACACTTCTGCCAAAATCTTCCTCTGCTGCAGATATGGCATTCTCCAGAAAACACTTTATAAGTCAATCTTCCTTGATTCATGACAAGAGCATATAGAAGGGAACATAAACTATGCTGACCCTCATGCTGATTTTTGGCTTGAGGAACCTCTTTCTACATCTTTCTTCCCCTTCTCCATGACTCCTTAATTAATCCCATACTTCTAAGAAAGAAATAAATTATATTAAATGAAATATTATCATTACATTATCATCTCTAGATGGAGTATTTGGGGAAGGGGGAGACAGAAGGCTTAGGGCAGAGGGGATGTGAAGGATTAAATCACCCCTTGGAAGAAGATGTCAGGATGTGAAGTGCCAGCTAACTGCTCTCAGTCATATCAACCTGGATTTTCCTTCTCCCAGGTGTCATCAGAACTTTCCACCCACATCCAAGAGCAAGCAAGGAACACTAGAAAGCTGGGCCAAGGCAGAAATCAGTGCAACTGACCTGTGATGCAGCAAACACAATTTCTCTCCCTTCACTTCCACGATAACTGTAATAGCCCTGCCCAGGCACACAGACAACATGCATTACACAACTGAGTGTTAGCCATGGTACAAGCATACATAATCAGGGGTTGAGTAGTTGTCATGTTTTATCAATACACCATCAAAACTCATTAATCTCCTGTCCAGCAGATGAGAGACAGATCCTTACAACACCAGATTTTTTATGGTAGCACCTCCATGAAATAAGCTAAACTTGCAAATCAGGGTTAGATGGAGCAATTTCTTGGAGCAATGTGCTCTGGTACAAGTGTCCCTGCCCATGGCAGGCAATTGGAACTTGAATGATGATCTTGAAGGTCCCTTCCAATCCAACCATTCTATGAAAGCAAGATTCCTGTGGCTGAAAAAATGTCAGGAATGGGTCAAATTCTGCTTGTGAGATATCTTCAGTTCAGAGGGGCAGTATTTTGACTCTGCAGTTGCATGAGAAAAATGACCAAACAAAACATAAGCACCAGGTTCCAGGGATTTCCACGAACGTACGTGCAAAGTTTTTGGAAACAGATTTAGGGGAGTAGTGTTTTCACTGAAGTCCTCCCATCCTTCCCCTCCCCAGCTGGCTGACTTTCCCAGTCTCGATTTGCAGTCTGCCTGAATACCACACAAAATATTTTCTCAATTAGAGGAGAAAACAAGAATTTGCCACTTGTCTGCCTCTATTCTGCTGCCTGTCAGCATTCAGCAAATATTTCAATCATAGCCCTTTGCATGCTGCTAGCCCTGTTCATTTAACCTTTTGCCCTTTCCTAGGTTAATCCATCGGCCTTTACCTTCAAACCTTTACAGCCAAAGGCTGACCACAGGATGGGCTGGCAGAGAGGGGAGGATGAAAGGGGTGTTGTGGGGGATAAGTTATGCCAGACTTCATTGCAATTTAGGCAGGGGGAAGAGAGAGGATGCAAATCTCTGACCATGCTCCTCAAAGAAGTCAACTACCAGCAGCTGCAATTTGCACTTCCACATCTGGAACATGGTGAGGAAAATTAACAATTTTCAAGATAAAAGTGGAAGCAAAGCCTCTGTCATCTCAGCTCTCCTTTTGTGGCCAGCAGCATCCTGAGACAGATACCTAATTGCCCGTAAAGCTTTAGCTCTTCTGCCTCATCCTCTCTCCTCCCTGTCTCACGTGTTGCTGAGATTAGTAGCCAACGGTTCCTCTGTCAAAAGTGCGTGTGATGAAAATAATGCCCAGAGCGCTGCCTGTCAGCCTAAGAAATGCCTGCTCTGTTTTGATGGTGGAGGACCCCAAAACCTATGCCCACCTGGCCCCCCAGTTCAGCCAAGCATTTACTGTGCATCCCCAGGGGCTTTGCCCAGCCGCCCGCTGTATGAGAAATCGCTGACCCTTCCGTCACATGGACGCTTTAATTGTTCACATTGGTATTTTGTTTCTCTCTACTGTAGACAGTTTGCTGTCAGTTATCTGTCCTTCATATGTAATTAATTGTGCTGTCTCCCGGCTCATTAGAAACAAGCTCCTCTCCTCCCAGCCCCCCTTTCCCCCAGCCAAGTCACAGTGTGCATTATTTAGGTTAAATCATGTTTAAGTAACTACATAAATAGTAGGTCGAGTTTGCCTTTTGTCTGGGCTGAGACTGTTGCTTGGTTCCTTTCTCAAAGTGCCAGACTAGGAAAGCCCTTATCCCTGGAAGGCCTCGAAGGGAAATCCTCACTGGGCAGAGTAGCCGTGCCACCCCAGGATCAGGGGAAGGTCCTCTGAGCAGAAGGCTCGTCCAGTAGGTAACAAGAAGGAGTTGCCAAACTTTCCTAAGGCAGGCATAAAAGTCAGCACTGCAGAGCAAAAATCCTGCCAAGAGGATGTTCATAGTCTAGTAAAGATAACAGGGAGAGGAAGATGAGGCTTGGTTTGGGGTTTTTTCTTCTCCTTCATAGCTTATTCTAGTCAGCAAAATGCACCTCAATTGACACCAGTTCACAAATGCTGCGTCACCCACTACCACCTTGAAACTGTAGCATTGAAACTGAGGTGCTAAAATGCACGAGAAAGACTTCTGAGAATTCATTCAATTAAGAACAAAATGAGACTTTCTGAAGTGGGTTCCCTCAGTGCACCAGTTACAAAAAAAAAAAAAAAAAAAA
>VYZS01034846.1:113161-144643 GCA_013400695.1 Neodrepanis coruscans
AAAAAAAAAAAAGAAGACTGAGGATGTGGGTATACAGGTTCAATCAATCTAAAAACCAACATGAATCATCACCATGAACTCAAACAAAACCTGCACTAAACTGTCTTAAAGTGTTATCGAGTAGTAAAAGTGAAACCTGTAAAGTTATTTGCTCATTTTTCTGGGCCAAAGCTTTATGTTCTTGTAAACCACTTTCCTGTGCCAAGGCGCCTCTAATATCTGATGTAAAGATTTGAGGATTTAAATATCTGCTTCTAGCTGGGAATAACCACTGACAGAATGAGCATGAGAAAGCTTGTTTCCTCGAGATTTCCAGCTTAGCTTAAGAGATTTAATCATCTGGAGGAGCTTCGGGTGAATCACCTGAACTTTTGAATACTGACTGCAGCCAAGACCTCCCATCCTCTTCATATATGCACATCTCCACGATAGACCTGAGCTAGCCAAATGCTTTAACTGATTGGCCCAGGCTCAGCTTTGCTGGATTGCCTGCACAAAGGTTGTGAAGGGCTTCGGTAAAGACTTCCACATGAAAAGCTCTGCAGACGTTTCCAGGGGTGTTATTCGCAGCTAAATTACTGCTTGAGGAAACTGTTTATACCAGGAATGCAAGGCAATGAAGTTCTCTCTTGCTACTGCAATCTGGGTGCAGATGATGGCAGAACAAAAGCCTTCCGGGCTGCCTACGACCAACGAATCTCAACAGTGACATGAGAAGACCACCATGAAGACCCAGGGCATAGTTCATTTTCCCAGTCTGTCTACAGCCGGTCCTTTCCACCACAAGGGCTTAAAAAGGATGGAGGTCATGAGTGTGTGTCATGCAAGTCACTAAAGTTGTTTTATCAAAGACTCTCAATCTAAACTTGCTGCCTGGGCTTAATACAGCTGTTGGTCTACCGGGGAAATGTGCTGCTATTGAGCTGAATCCCCCAAAATGGCAGTCTGGCTTCCCACTCCTACCCAACTCGCTCCCCTAACACTACTTGTACTGCTTCAGGAGACAGTCACTCCACCACTTTATCCAATTTTAGACAGACAGAAATAAACTAGTCGCAGCTTGGTTCATCAGAAACACACCCAGCTTTTAGGTGATGTTTTATGATTAATAATATATGCTTTAAAAAAATAAAAATGTTCTCAAGAAGGAAAGGGGAAAGGAAGGAAGGAAGAAAGAAAAACATACATGAGTGGGGGAAGGGGGGAAAAGGACAACAATCTGAGACTTTCAATGGGAATGTCCAAAAATAACACAAACAGGATCTCCCTGCCATCTGCTTCGATCCTCTCTGAAAGGCTTTCAAAGCAAAAAGCCCTGCCAAAACCTGACAAACAAAGCACTGAGCATCAGTTTTAATGGAATACCAATACTGTGTTCCCCTTCCCCCCTTTTTGCTCCATAGACACACACCTTCCACACCCCTCCAGTTGCCAAATAAATGACACTATGCAAAAAAATTTGCTTCGGTTACGAAGCTGAATAAACAAGGAATAATTTTGCAAGTGGTCCCATATGTCTCTGGTTCTCTGCTTACAATGGACACTAATAAGATTTGCCATAACTAATTCATTCTTTCACACCATTACCCTATTCTCTAAATAAAAAAAAAAAAAGGAAAAAAGAGAATTAAATTCTGCATAACCCATGTGCATTTTTCTGCAACTTTCACACAGTTGAAACACAAGGACTTCAACAGCAAAACCCACCCACCACAGCACAGATATTTTCAACTTAGTTTAGGCCCCTCAATGAAGTTTAAAGGTGAGTTTTACTGAATATAAAAGGAACAGAAGGTTATTTGTCACTTGTTTTCCCATTTTCATTTTTAAAAAAGAAATGTCTGATGGGAGTGAGGGTAAATGGGGAGGCATAGGAGAGCTGTGATATCAACACCAAAGAATAAGTTTTAGTGCACATAAAGTAGAAAATCTCAATTCCAAAGGAAATGTGCTAGCACATATAAAGCAGAAGCAAAATTCATTAGCTGCAAAAAGCAGCAACTCTTCTGCTTCCCTTCAGCCTGGCTAAGCAGAGCAAACACAAAGCAAACACACACAGCAGCAACACCTGGGAATCTGAGAATCCAGGCACCCTTCAGCCTCTGCTCTGCTCCCAGTCCTTCACAGGGCTGGGATGCAAAGAACCTGGTGAAGGGCAAAAACCAATTTCCTCTCATTTGTTTGGCTGGTTCTTTATTTGGTATTTTGTTATTGGCTGCCTTTTTCCCAAGATTCACATCTCCCCTGATAGACTTAAGAAACAAACCCTAAAATCTTAATTCCACACTTCTGTGTTGCACTTTGTTCCCTCTGCTATCAGGATATTTTTATGTCCCAGGATCACACCTTTACCAGCGCTGATCAAGCTTCTTTTGCTTTTTTTTTCTTTTTTTTTTTTTCCAAAACATCTGAGGCCTAAATTACTTGAACAAACAAAGGAGCTTTCCCTCCCTCTCTCCCCCGCTGCCACCTCCCCCCTCAATGCCGGGTCTGCCCCTCCTCCTCCGGCACACAAATGGCCTCACACCAGACGGGATGGAGGGAGGGCTCCCAATTACACCTCTTTATTAACGAGGGGCCACGGCGGGGAAGGCAGTGCAACAGCGTGGGGTGCAAGCTGAGGCTACTGGCTCTTTCCCATCACCCAAACTGGGGAGCGGAGGTCACAAGTGATCTGCTGAGAAGGAGACCATGTGTGAGAGCTTTGTCCCACCTGCCAGCCCACCCCTGGTGGGACATGGTGGGTGGGTGGGCTCACACCACCACACCTGGGAAAGGGTGGCAGGAAAGACCTGCCAGGACCCCGGTTGTTTGTTGCAGCCTGTGGATGGGGTGAAGGGAGTGGTGAGGGGGAGCGTGATGGAATCAACAAACCCAGGGTGGTGGGTGCAGTGGTGGTCCTTGCTACAGTTGGAGCAGTGGGAGGTGGGATGCCTTCTCCAGTGGCACTGGGTTGAGACACCTCTGTCTGCCTCAATTTTCTTCCTGGAAATCTGAAGAAAGGGCTGAAAATCTCAGTTCTTTTGTAGTATTCAGATATGATATGGTCTAAAGGTGTCCTTGCCTGGAAAGGGCTTTGGAATGAGATAGTCTTTAAGGTCCCTTCCAATCCAAACCATTCTATGGTCTGTAACAGTTACAGGGTACTGCCTTTAATTTTCCATAAGTACCATCCCTCATCTGTCTCCTTTATCCCTATTTTTGTGGTAATTAATTTCCTTGTTCTAGGAAAGACAGAACAGTGATTTTTGAGAAAAAGTCATGGTCAAAATCAAAACTCTTTCCCTCTCTCCCATTTGAACCTCCCATTGAGGCATTCAGCCCTCGATGTTGTGATATTACACCTGATGATAAACTTTTTGAGCCCCTCAAGCCTCTTATTTACCCATCAGACCCTCTCCAGCACTGCCTGCATTGCTGTCTCCATCTGGCAGAGCCCAAATCCTCCTTTCTCCTTACCTCGCTGTTTAAATTCCTCTCCCACTGGGCTGCTGGCTTTTCCTCAAGAACAAAGCACAGCCC
The DNA here is from genome assembly GCA_013400695.1 of Neodrepanis coruscans. Classification (NCBI taxonomy): domain Eukaryota; kingdom Metazoa; phylum Chordata; class Aves; order Passeriformes; family Philepittidae; genus Neodrepanis; species Neodrepanis coruscans. Next base: position 116,684 of record VYZS01034846.1, read on the forward strand.
CTGTGGGCAAACACTTCTACCCATCTGTGTCCAGCAGTCATGACAAAAACAGCTCCCCTTACTCCTAAAGGCGCCCATAATTTTTCCCCAGACCTCACAACATGCTTGATGTCCTTTCTGACTCCTTCTCTTCTTTCAAAATTAGATTTGGTTGCTTTGTCCAGTCTTTGGGTTTATTTATTTACATACCTTCATGCTACCTGTGTTTCTTGTTGAGTTTTTTTGAGGTCTACCTATAACTGTGTTTTTACCCAAGTGGTAATTCTGCAGGCAGGCAGTGAAGGGGCAGAGAGAAAAGGGGATGATAAAGGGAGCATAAAGCATTTCAACTTTTTCTAACCAGGGATTAACACATGAGTTTTAAACAAGGGGACTCCCTTCCCAGCTGACAGCAGCAGCTGCAGCTTCTGACTTGCTCAGAGTGGCAGGGAATCGAATCAAAGAGAAAAGAAGAAAGAGGGCAACCCTTCCTTGGGGAGTAGGAAACACAATACGAGCTATTCTAAAATCCCTGAAAATACTGACTTGGTTTTAGGTCAGGCTCTCTTTCCCCCTTCTGTCCTGTGTGCACCCCCCTCCACCACCTCCCCCCTTTTCAACAAAGGGAAATTGGTATTTTTCAAAATTCTTCTGAAAGCCAACCCGGCAGATGGTTCTTTCCATGCTGGGGAGGGAACAAAAAGAAAACCTGCCAGGATACACATCACTGAGATGTGACAAAAATGGGCATGGTGGCTGGCCTCTGACCCAGGGATTTCATAGACCTATTAAACCATGTGGCCAAGATGGACTGAGTCGACTTCTATCTCCAGCACACAGCTGCTGTACCCCATGGGCTCATGCTAAGTTTGTTAAGTCAGGCCAGATAGGCTGAAAAAATACAGGGTTTCCATCTCCCACCTTTTCAACACCTTAGGACAATCCTCAACACCAACATCTAAGAAGGTGGAAATGAAATTCAGTGGCCAAATTCACAATGCAATAGTAAAGGGCTTATTTTGACAGTAAGTAGCAACAATCCTACTTTACCAAAGTCTTATGAATATATGAGTAATATGAACTCCTGCAGACCCAGAAAGCCACAGGTAAGTTACTGTCAGCCCTTCTATCACACTCAGGTAAAAGATCTGTCTGTCACAAGCTGCTCTCCCTTTTCTTTAAATATCCACTTCTGTCAACAGAATATCAGCAGTCAAATTCCCACTCTCTTTGAGGTTGCCTCAAGCAGACCCCAGAGCTCTGCATCCCAAGTAACCAAGCTGACTCCAAGGATGATGCATGACTTGATTCTGTGCCACGGCCTGACAACCAAAGCACAGGGAGCAGCAAAGTGTGTTCTGCCCTCCCACAGAACTGCCCTGTGCTTCACAAATTCCCATGAAGCATGTTGGCAGTTGCTGTCCCCCAGTGACTAATAGCAGCTCCTGCCCACGCCCAGAGTCAATGACCTAAGGACAGATCAATCCCTCCCCATCACGCTCTTCCCAGTTCCTCCTTCGACCATTGTGCTTTAGTCACGAAGGAAACAGGCCTCCCTACCCACCCACCCTCCAATTCAGGAATATAATTACAAGTAATGCAATGGAATTAAGACCAGAGAGAGAAAAGGCTGGAGGGAATTTGTCCTAATGATTACATAAATTATTGAAGAAAAGTATTCCATGGAAAACGAGGCTGTCTTTGGGAAGAGCAGTTCACCAGCTGAGTGCTGGTGAACACAACATCAGAAAATGGACAAGACAAATTAATTATCCCCATCTAACTTGCGCATAACATGGGTTATAAGAAGTAGACTACACTGTCAATCCAATAGCATTAGTTCCCAGTGGAAGATGCAATAAAAAAAGTGCCTCCAAGCTCCCTTCTAATATACATTAGGCAGGTGACTAATGTAGGGACTGTCCCTGCAACTTCTAGTGGGAGGCAGAAATGAGGGCTGATCAAGACCTTCTTAGTGCTGCTGCTCCCCAGTGGAAAAAAATAACTGTCTCAGATCTACTTGTCTTAACCTTAAGGGTGAGCTTTCATTAAATTACCCACCTGGGGATACAGCATGTAAAATTTAAGTGAAGCTGCCCAGGCCAGCACAATCTTCTAGCATACGCTGAGGAGCAGCAGAGACTACTGATAAAAGTTCATTTAGAAATTATACTGTAAGCTCTGCCTCGGAGGTATGAGGAAACTATTTTCTACACATCGTCCTGGGAAACATTTTGCTAAGCATGGTTACAGAAGTGCCTTTTCACGGGAAGCAACAGGTGGAGAACCAGTGACTTGCCCTGCGGTGAGGCAAGGGTGTGATCATTGGTGACACATCCAGTGTCCACTGCTAAGCCCTCTCCATGTCAGACAGCCATCAGCAAGAAGAGAGGGGCTGTGGCCTCTGGCTTATTTGCTTCTGTCACCACATTACTCTGGAAAGCGAGAGCATTGGGCAACTCAAAATTACCCACAAATCCCCTCAGGGTTGATTCTCATCTTTCAGCCATGTGGAGGGAGAGTATTTCACATGAAGTCAGAAGCTGCAAAGTACTGAAATTCCTCAATGAACCACCCAAGTTTATAGTGGTAGAGTTGTTGTAACACAGATGTCAGTACAAGATACCATCTCTCTACAAACCTTGCCACCCAGGTGAGACAGAGCCATGAGAAACTGATGAGAAGATAATGAGTCCTCCAGCAGATATTCCTCATTCGACACTTACCACATTTTAGGTTTTACAGACCAGAAGGGATTATTAAGGGCATCTAGGTCAGCCAATTGCATGTTGGCTCCAAAACTCCACCCCCTCATTTCTGCATACAGCCCTAATTCCTCCCTGAGATCAGTTTTATTTTTAAGTGAGCAGTGAAGATGCAGGGAGTTAATAATTTTGAAACGAACTGACCAGTTTAAATAATAACCAGAAGACTGGTTTCCAGAAGGGTTCTGAGCTCAATGCCTGGGGGTTCAGGCCACCACCTGGGAGACTCAGTTGTGTCATGCTTAAGCAAGAACAGCTCTGTTAAAAAGGTCTGAGTGTTACCCTGGCCTGCGACAGGTTCCTTGAGTGAGTTACTTAATCTTATTCCTCTGTTTCACATTCTGTACCAAGAGACAAGATGTTTCCATTTATTTTCCTCTCTGCAGAGCTTGTGAAATTCTTGCACAAGGACTGGCTCTCCTGATGCATTCGTACAGGACCTGCCAACAGCAGACATGGATGTACAATAGCAACATGAGATACAGCCTTAAAATGAGTCTAGTAGAGATGCACTTAGTTCTGCAAACACAGCTGCAGGTGACTGTCTATCTTGAATGACCATGTCCTCATCTTCAGCAATTCCATCTTGGCCACAGTCCAAGCCACATCTCAGATATACAACCTCATTTGCAATCTGTAGTGAGACACCTTAGCCCCTATGCTGTTCTTTTCACTGCTAGCACACAGCTCCAAGGCAAAAAAAAAAAAAAGGTGTTTGGCTTGATACCACCCTGGAGAAGTAGTTTGCTGTCCATCCTGCTTAGAAGCAGTGCATGTACCATGGCATGAGAATCCCTATCCTCATAGCAACCACCTGCAGCTCAGAGTCCACATATAATCACAATGTAGAAATAGCACTTCACGTCCTGAAATGAAAAAGCTGATAGCCACTGGTCTAATTCATGTTAGAGGTCATGGCAAGATATGGAAAATAATGCTCTTATGAAAACACAGTTAACTGGACTTGTCCTCAAGGGTCATGTATCAAATAGCATCATTTCAAGGTTCAAAAGTTGGAAAATTCTCAGCATTAAAAAAACAAAACAATGCATGTTTGTTCTGGATATTTTTAGACTAGTTTCCTAAGGAAACAAGGCTAACATGGTTCACCCTATGTGTGTGTGTGTGTGTGTGTGAATTCACACACAAAGTCCTTGCCTGCCTTCATGGGCCTCTCTTCAATTTTTTTGGAACATTTTGTCCAGTTTTGATCAAATTTGATATAAGAACATAAATATTTGTGATACAACATTCTAAGAAGTTTTGTTCAAATTATTTGCTGACCAGAAGAAAAGGACCCCTGAGGGTCTCTCGAAGTGGACTTGGCTGGCAAGTTCACTCATCACTAGACACCAGAGAAGTGAAATAAGAGGAAAGTAGTCAGAAACCAATTTTTACAAGTTTCAGTGCTCTTAAAAAAGAGCATAAAAAGGCAAGCCAAAGGCACCACATAAAGCCACACTTTCCATTCAAATAAACTAAGATGAGTCCATCACTCAGTCCCACTGGCTAAGTAGGGAAATGGGGACAGCAGAAGCCCATCTGTAAAGGAAGCACATGAAGAATTAGACCTGACCTGAGGGGACTAGCTGTGCCCTGTGTTTGTGTGAAAAAGGGATTAAAGATGAAAAATCTGGAAGTAAATCAGAAGATATCTATGGTCGGGCATGCCTGGAAGTGGAGGAGAGGAAGTGCTGCATGAAAAAGATGATGCTGGAAGAACATGATCATGTACTTGAAGGACTGACACCTTTGTGCATCCCAAGATCTCTGCAAATGAAGACACAACTAGTTTGCAGCCCTGGGTGCACATGGCAGCACATCACATCTCCATCTCTGTTAGCCTGGAGGCCATGCTGCTTTCGAAACAACCTGCATGTGCAGACTTGGCCAAGTGTTTACAAGGCTGCAGGAGCAGCACCCATCTCCTCCTGAAGTTAGGTGATTGGGACTAAGGACCTCCAACTAGATCCTTAGCTTCCTGCACTTGTCCTACCCAGTTGCTTCCCCAGTTGCTTCCCTGAAGCATCTCTTCAGCCCCAGAACCTGGTCTGGGGATGTTTTGTCATGTTTGAAGAAAAGGACAGCTTAAGCAAACAAGGAAATGTCACAGAGGGCCATCGAAACTCAGCTGTGGGAGGGAGAGACTGCTGCAAAACAAAGCCTGTCCTCGACACAGACAGGCTCCCCAAGCCCTGGTCATATGGCAGCTAATCAAATACACCAAGTCTTCCTTGTTTGGCACTCTGTGTTCAGCAGAAAAACCTGCTTACATTTCCCCAGCCTATCCCTTCACTGCCAGGCATTTGCTTCTTTAAGACACACTTGACTAGATGCAACAACAAAAAAAAAAAATCACAAATCTTTGGGAGCAGACAGACAGTGAGGGATGGGCATCAGCTGGCTCAGGCAGAGCACCGAGCTGGAAAAGACACTCTGCCTTATTCCTGTCACAAGATATCCATGACATGATGAAAGACAGACACTTCTCCAGCAAGCTTTGGAGGAGAAGGAAGGGTTAAGAGCTGTGATCCAGCCCTCTCTGCTTTTCATGTAGAGGACTGAACCACCTTCACGAGGGACCAGCCTCCTCCAGATGCCTATGCTGGGGATCAAGAGGACAAAGCTGCCAGTCTGGGCACTTCAGGTACCTTCAAGGACCAAGATGAATCTAAGTGGTTCTCAGCTCACAGAAAAACTGGTTTCTTAAGCAGAGAAATTAATTTCTTATTGAAGAAAAAATAATTCCTGTTCTCTTTTTTGAGGGGAGCCTAAGGTAGTTGTGGTGGGAGAGCACCAAACTGCAGATTTTATTGGTACCTTCAACAATGTGGTAGAAAGAAAAGCTAGCCTAAAGGAAACCCGGGATGAATATCAAAGAGCTGAGTTTTTGTAGCTTTGCACCCATACACTTGTGCAGAAGGACTGTAAAAATGCCAGGAGCCTTGTTCTTGTTAGAGCAGCTCTGAATTGATCTCTCAGCTGCTCAAAATCCAGTTTCACCTTAAAGGCAACTAGAAGAACATTTCTCCACTGTGCTGGCACTGCTGGTGTGAGCTTCATATACCTTCCACAAGCACCATTTAGAGCAGCCTCTCTTAGCAAGTATGCTTTCTTGCTAAGTAAGAATAAGGACTAAACCAGCACAGAAACAGATCCAGGATGAAGGGGCTGTGGATGCTCCATCCTTTGGGGAAAAAAAAAAAATCCTGCCACTTCAAGCAGGTACAGCAACATGCAAGTGCCTTCTCCTCCACAGCAAGCACTTACATCAACTCCCTGAGCCATGTTTGGGATCAAAACAGGAAGAGCTGACTCAGAGGACATCTCACATGGGGATGCCCTTAGCAGAGAGGAATAAGCATGCACGATGAGCAGTTGGATGATCATGCACACAATCACCGGGGAGAGGAGCCCAGCACAGGGGTAATCCAGCAAGAGCTGCGGATACATATGAGGACCTGAAGGGAAAGTGCAATGAGTGCAATGTGCAGTCAGCAATAAAAAGAAGGAGGAAGGAGGGGGGGGAAAGCACTCATGATCTTCTGGAAGAAGGAGGGGTGCAATGGCAAAAGTATGTGAATGAGAGAATCCTCAAGAAAAGGTGAACCACAGGAGAAAGGCTGCATATGTGGGGCAAGGGAAGGGAAGAGTATGAATTGAAAGTGTTAGAACTGCTTCATGCAGAGAAATGGCAAAAATCACCTACAAGAACTGAAAGGGAAAAAAAAATTGCAAAAAATCCAAAGGTAGATTTTCTTCTGACTGCCCACAAGGAAGCTTTGCTTCCAATTGACTTGCTGCTGTGCTTATCTCTCAGCAACAAAACGCATTCACCCATCCCAAGCTCTCAAAAAAACCTGGTACACTAATCATTAAAAAAAAAAGTTTATATCCTCTAAAGAAGGACAATATGTATATTATGATAGGTCTAAAGAAATTTTGTTAGATTATGGTTAAAGAAAGAAAGGGTGGAAACTGAAGTGTTTACAGACACAAGAGAATGGATTGAAGACCAAATGCAGAGAAAGGGTGAAAGGGTGAGAAACAGAAATAAAACAAAGCCAGGGAATTGTTGCTTGTCTGGGGCTTGTTAAATGCTAAATGGCAGGCAGGGAATGCTAATAAATTGCTTCATTGCATTTGATGCCACGTTTTCAATGTCCTTCCAGACTGATAGCATGTTTCCTTATCTGAAGGAAAAGACAACTTTAGTGATGCTGAGGATGCTGGACTCAAGCAACCCAGCTGCAGGTGGGAGAGTAGCAGCTGCAGGGCTTGCCAATATGCCAGCAGGACATCCTTTGGGCTCCTGGCTTTTTGATTCCCTCCCTCTCCAATCAGATGAAATGGAGCTATTTGTGGGTTTAGAAGTGGCAACATTTCAGCCCACTGCATCCCCAGGTGCCAAAGGGTTGAAATAAGAGAAAACTCATACAAAACATTTGTGCACTTTCCAGTTGCCACACAAGCAGCCACAGGAACAGCCCAAGCTAAAATTCGACTTCTGAGCAGCCCCAGGAAAAGGGTTAGGAAACTACCTTCGCTCTTATTTTCAAGTAAGGGAAGCTTATGTGAAACTTGGCATGGTCAGGACTTGAAAGAAACCCCAAAAGTTGTTGGGTGGCAGCCAAGCATTCAAGCCAGCAGAGCCGAGGTTCCCAACGCTGATGCTCTCTCATCCCCTCCCCACTCCAGGGCATCAGCAACCGCACCCAGCATGATCTTCTCCTGAATTCCCTCCCTTCACATTCAGGATCACATAACATCCCCGGGGCAATTGCTCACATGGAAAAGCAACATGAGGAAAGTATTTAATGTATGTTTATGTCTTTTAATATAGTGTAGCAGCTGGAATCAAAGGCAAAAACCCCGGGCCTCGGCACATGAGCATCGTGGCTCTCCACAAAGCCCCCTTCTAATCACTGCCAGTCTCTGGACCACAGCTTTAGAAATCAGGCACTAACCCCTATTGTCTAATTAGCAGAGCAGTGTAAAGCTTAGGAACAGGCATATCTTCTTCCTCCCTAAGTGGCCACTGAATAAATATTATATCCCCAGTTCACAGTCCCTTTTTACATTGCTGGCATTACCAGTCCTTTGTGTACCCACATGCTGTTACTTAAATTGCTTCCATGTTTTCATTACTTGCCCTCTGTGCTGTGTGTATTGAAACTCCTGCAAGAATGCTGAAGTGGTATTTCAAAGCACTGGGGACTACTGGAGATGTGGCTGAAAATATTATGCAACAAGCTAAAGTGATTTTTCAAGTCCTGATAGAGTTTGCACCTCCTCAGGGGGAAAAATAAATTCGGGTGCTACTCCATGAGGTGCATGACAATCACTCCCACCCACCAGTGACACAAGAATGGCATTTGCTGCTCAGTCGTGAGGCCTGTGTATATTCCCTATATCCATGAGCAAGGTTGTAAACCCAAATAATGATGCTGCTCCCATATGCAAGGGAAATGTGTACATTGGGCCAAACTGTCCTGGCAAAAATCCATGGAGGGCAGTGGAATGATGCCAGCTGAAGGTCTAGCCCACTCCTTTAAATGTGTTGTTCCCTCCTGCTGCTGCTGGTAGCTGCTTTTCTGGAGCCTGAGTTGATTAAAGCAACAGGCAATCAAACAGCCTAACACTGAAATTTCAAAGCCACCAGAATCATTTAAATGTGACAACTATTTTTTTTCCCTAACTACTACTACAGCTCTCAATGGTTCTGCAAGTACACACAGAAAGCTCCTGTGTACCCTTCCCTCCCAGGGAAACACATGGTTGGACCAGGGAACTACATCTCCATGCAAGTTTCAACTTGTTCTTTCCTCCTAATTATCTTCCCTAAAAAATTTCTGTGCCTGCCACAAGACACACGCATTGGCTCTGGAAGAAATCAAGCTGCCAGCGCTAGAACTTTTCTCCCACTTATTTCAGCCTTCCTTTCCTGCAGTGCCTTTCATCACCCCTTGATACAAGATATTCACAAGCCTGATCCCAAAATCCACAAGCTAGGAGGTGACAGTCATGTGCCCCTCTGGCTGCAGGGATGCAGGTTATTTCCCATCCTGATGATTCAGGCTGTAAGTCTCCAGGCAAGCTGTAGGTCTCCAGGCATCAAACCCCTTGAGATCACAGCGCTGGGGTCTTCCAGATCCCTGCTGGGGACATCTCTGCCACAGCTGCAGCTCAGCAGCTGCTGTGCGGCAGCCGTTGGGTGTTATGCTAATGGATGCACGGGGGCAGCAGCCCTCTCCCCATCTGCTCAGAGCATCCACCTGCTGGGTGGTAGCGTTTTTTTGTTTGTTTTAATGGCCAGATTAGATCAGTGCTGACCCAAAGCGCTCTCAGCCTGCGCACAGGGTGTGAACACAGCCCCAGCCAGCTTGGACCTCACAGCACAGGTGCAAGCTGGATGCAGCCACGTCTGAGCCGTGATCTGCCTCTTTCAAACTCCTTATCTTGTTGCAATTAAAGTCTCACCCCAAGCATAGCCATGCTAACAAGGTGTTTTTTAGTTATTGTTCACATTGGGTTTGTTTGTTTTTTGTTTGGGTTTTTTTCTTGCACATAACTTCCTTATACTTAGCTTTATTTATTCAACCTTTTTGAATGACCACACAGGGAAGAACACACCTTCCATACCCATCTGACTGAGTGATAAATAGAAATGAAAGCTCTGATTTCTATGTAGTCATATTCTTCACAGTCCATGCATGGTAGGCAGTGGTTTGCAATTCTTTTTTTCTCCCTACATGGCCATAGAAAGATTGCTTGTGACACCTCTGCTGTCACTGAGCATAGTCTCATACAACTGCTGCTTCCCCTGAGACATCTGCAAGCATTCAGAGAGGAAAGGAAAGTTTAAATAAGATATTGCTTGGTGCTAAGGAGATAGCCCATACTTCTCAATAGGTGGGAAAAATCTCAGAGTATTATAAGGCCAATCTCTGCTGTGCTAAAAAAGAGGTACTTAATTCATGCCCATTGATTATGGCATCTACCAAGATTATGATATGGTTTTTTTTGTTTTGTTTTCAAGTTCAGCTTGTAAGAAAAGTACTCTGAGTGCTCTTAATCTCCGTGGGTTCTGCCTTGAGTCAATGGGAAATGTTGATGCTTCAAAAAGTGAGTGTGAGTTATGAAAATTTTAGTCTAATTCAGTCTGCTGAGGAGGATTTCTCCAGGGAGAGGTGGTGGCAATTACCCTTCTCAAGGCTTCACATGGCCCTTTAAGCATTCACCAAGTCTTTAAGTGTTTAAGGTATGGGAGAAGTGGGTTCAAAGCAGTGTGAGCAGGAAAACCAAGTCACACCTCAAACTCTAATCAGTGTGTGTCTACAGCCCAGATGAATTTGTCCAGGATACAGAAGTTTTCATGAATCTTTCATCAAATCTGGCTTCCTGTCTGAACTCATCAGGATGCCCACACGCTATTAAGGAGACAGAGGTGAAGTACTGTGATAAAGCCTCATCCTGATCAGAACTATTTCTCTAATGCCTAGGACAGAAAACATCACTCCACCCAAAAAGTCATGAGCTGTCCCCACCAGCACTGCTTAATACACTCAAACTACATTAATTTTAAGGACTAAGTGTAGGCAACACTACTGAAAAATCAAACCAATAGCAAAACAAAAGGGTGCTCCTGAAAACAGCTCATACAAAGAAAGGATTTTCTTTCTTCCCATCCTTGTCTAAAAGAGGAACCCAACTTAAAGTATCAAGAATTTCTCTGCAGAAGGATATTTCAAGAAAATGATACGCATCTGAAAGAAAATGAGACTTATAATAGAAGTATTTTCTGTAGCATAACTGTAGTGCTGCTCACACAATGCTGTAATCAAGAATAATGGAGCCCTTCACCCAGAATACAGGAATGAATTCAATTGTTCACTGTGCACATACCTCTATTTTAAAAATGCAGTTGAATGCTTTAACTGCCAAAAGGCTCGAGCATTAGCGCTCAGGCACAAAGCAGTTTAGAAGTGGGCTCCTTCATTTCTCACTCGTGTAATGATTAATCTTAAAACTCAATTACACACAAAAATAGAAGAGGCATGGTTGAACTTTTGATCCTTTCTGAATTGTTTCATCTGAAGGATAGTTCAAGATCATTCATGATGCATATGCAGCAATGCAGGATGACACCCACCCCCTGTGCTCCTCCATGGCCAAACTTTACCAAGGTTATGCCTTGGACACAAACTGTTTGAGCAGGTTTATTCCTCCCTTCTCCCTCTGCTCCCAGAAAATTGAAAATATATGAGAGAATAAAACTTACCTTCTTTTTGGAGTGTGATCTGTCCTCCTCTTTAGCCGTTTTGCTATTTTTCCCAGTTCTAGAAAGCTTCTGCTCCCCAGATTGCTTGATGGTAATTTTGATCTCGGGAGGGCAAATATAGTTCTCCAAGTTCTTTGGGGGCTTCTTCGCTCTCTTGGTGGTCTGGATCTTTAGCTTTAAACTCCCCTCCGTGAAGTTAGCCTCCTTGATGGAAAATTCCTGCTCCTCCAGGCCATCTCCCGCCACCCATTTCTCACTGTCCGCATTGGAAGTGGAATCCACGTCTCTTCCAGAACCCAGCTCATCCTCTTCCTCAGGCTCCAGTCTCTCGCTGCTCACCGGGATCCCCTTCCCCACGCCTGCCACAGGCAGCATCGTCTCCCCTGCACACCCAGAGACAGGTGGAGGCTTCGTAGAGGTGACAGCAGCTGGCAGAAAGTCTGCCTCGCCTCCTCTCTGCCGGGAGCTGCTCAAAGCCTCCCTGGGCTCCATAGCAATACCACAATGCCCTGGAGTTTTACTGGAGGGAAGGGGAGTATGGGAGGGGGTGAGGAAAGTAAGGGAAGATACGATCCCAGGGAGCGAGTGGTAACTGTCCACCAAATTCAATGTCCTGGTCACCCAGAGGCTTCAAGGAGCTCAGAAGAGACCAAATCTGCCACTGTCAAAAGAAAGGAGAAGAAAAAGAGGAAGTTAGCACATACATGTTTGACACATGTCAAGAGAGTGTGGAGATGACTGAAACAGGGCACAGGGCAAATTCAGGCTTCCACTGCGGCATTTCAAGGGCTTTCCTTGAAGCAAGATGGGAACCAAGCCTTGCCAGAATTTCTGAGGACTAGATCTGGTATCAAAAAACAAGGAACAATAGCCACTTCTATTGCTAAAATGATAAAAATTAATATATTAACAAAAAGGAAAAACAAAAACAAGTGTTGTCTAAATGTGAACATTTTCAACTCAACTCAGGAAGTAAATGAGGGGACAACCAGTTCTCCACACCCATGAACCTCCTGTTACTTCAAAGTGCTCACTGTCACAGGGTTTTCAAAGGGGAAAAAAAACTAGAGGCAGATCCTTGCCTTGGGTTAAACAATAACCCAGTGATCAGAGCACAGAAGACATGGTGCTGCCCTCTGAATAAGCAGCAGAGTTCCAAACTCTCTCTACTTCCCAGTTATGAGAGAGAGAGATGCCCTTGGCTGCCAACTAGTCTGAGGGGGACCCTGCTTTGGATGATTTATTCATTACAGACTGACTGTAGCCCAGGATGCTCCCTGTGATGGTGGAAGTGCACCCAAAAACATTGCAGGGCAATGGAGGAAAGCTAAACTCAAGGTTTTCCAGAGTTCCTCATACCCTTAGGTAACACTGCTCTGTGGTAAAGCCTTGGGCTGGCTGATGCACAAAGTGCCCTCATCCTGGCAAATTTGTCTTTTTTTAGAACATCAGAGGTGCAATCCTTTGAGATAGAAGCACTCATACCTGGTACCTTACAAATTTTCAGCTAAAGGTAAAAGGAGAAGCTGTGACTGTTGAATTGAGGGAAAAGGTGTATCACCCAATGACATAGAAAGGCAAATATCAAACATCTTGTTAAAAATAGTACTTATATGGTGGTTTTAGAGGTATTGAGGTGCTTTCATACCCTCTCCCTAAAACCCCCCTACTGCCATCCCACACACACATCCCCATCATGGCAAGACAATTTAGGCTACAAAATTAGCAGAGGAATCTACAAAAGTGTAGACTGCAAAATTGGCAGAGAGAAGTAAATATATTTTCTGCTGCCTTAGGAGAAACAGCTCCCCAGTGGATCAGAGGAGTAACACTTCTGGCATATGGAGAAGGAAACAAGAAGGCACTGCCAGGAGTAGGAGCTAAGGGATGCAGACTGACTCTTTCAGCAATAGCTCCCTGCTAGATTAGCTCTGCTTCACTCGACCAACTGCAATCAAAATCTGAGCACAGCTAGGGATTTCCCAGGTCATTCTTAGCAGCAATATACTGTAAAGTAAAAATAAAAATGATCTTGCTACCTATCACCCAATCAGAACAACAATGTCAGTGTAGGCTACTCTAAAGCACCTCTCACCTAGAAGAAGAAAAAACACATGTCTCTGTACCACAGGCTTCTTTCTGCTTTTTAAAGGTACCTTGTGGGAGCTTGAAATTCAACAAGAAGTAGTAACAAGCACTTTTATTAGTTATAGATCCACATTTTCACTGGACTGTGGCCATGGGTCACTTGCCTGACCTGGGCACGTATGGCTACTAGCAAAAAGTCTTAAGCATCCTAGAGCTCCATGAAATCATTAGGTGACCTCCATCCAGGTCTCAGCAGATGCAAATTCAAATAGAGTTCCCATAAATAGCACAAGCTGATAACCCAAGCAGAAAAAAAAAACTAAAAAAAACCCCTCAGAGCCTGAATTGCCATCTGGCTTTAGAGGTGGTTTCTCTAGCTCACAGGAGATAGGAAAACACCATAAAAACACTTATACTTCTTATACTTAAGTTGCACATCTCCTGGAAGTAGTGAGAGACTCATTTCCCAGAGCTGCTGCCACTGGTCTCATTTAAGATGATCTTGAAGAGCTAAGGTCTCCTGCATACCTGCCCTGACTCACCCTGAGGTCAGCAAGTCTCTCCATTTCATCACGTGGGAAACAAGGATCATGCTTAGCTCCTTCAAACCCACTGTAGCGTGGGTTAGTTAATGTCCTTACATAGTTTTGAACCCAAGTGTTTACCGTGTGGTAGTCGCTAATTACAAACGCAATTAGTACATTAAAGCCACCCAGTTGCAAGGAACTGCTCCACCTAATTGACTGACTTTGCACCTTGCCTCTTCTTTGTGCCTATGGAGGTGATGGAGTCAGAGCTACCTTTCTTTTCCAACTGGTCCAATAAAAAAACCCAACACCCCCCCCCCCAAAAAAAACAACCAAACCTAACCAAACGTACAAAAAAATATCTTTTTTATCTGCCATTTTGCATTGTTAATCTACTTGAAGAGGGACACACTGTACACATACTCCTGGGCTGCGACACAAACACAAGGTGGTAAAAGCTTGGCAGTGGTGCAGCATTCCAGAGAGTTACTGCTCTGGTATGCACGCATGTACAATGGGCACTCTGTGCCGGCCTCCGCCCACAGGCTTTTAACCTCTCTCACTGCTGGCTGAAAAGAGAAGGCTCTGGCAGACAGCTCGTAACTCAGCACGATGAGCCCGCAGCCACTAAGGGTGCAAGGAAGGGACCACGGCCACTGGCATTATGAACCAACGCACTCAAGACCTTGTGTTGAAGGGGAGCTTAAATGCAGCTCATGGCTCCGAATCAGGAAGGGTCTTTCAGGTTTTGAGCCACTGAGTAACGTTTTATGGTGAGTGGGTGGATAAAAAGATAGGTTCCTGCTCCAAAGTCTAGTTGTGGGTCTTGGACCCAAATTCTGGGTCATAATGTCCAAACACTCATCCCTGCTTGGCCATGTGCCTCCGGGTCAGAATAAACAACCAAAAAATGAGTAAAGTCATTGCAATACACTAATGTAAGATGAGTTCATGCCAAATCCACCTTAAAATCCAACTTAAAAATATTGGCCTCCTGTTCTGCCAAGAGCCTGCAGATGATGATATCACCAGACCCGCAGGTAGCAACAAATAACCCTGCACTCAAATGTTGCACACAGAATTAACTGGGTCATTGTTTTAGGTATCTCCTTACTCTCCTTCAGGGTTAATAGTTAAATGACTTAGGTGCAGGGACATCATACTTGTCTTTCTAGTTTGGGCAGGCTACCTGTGCTTTGACTAACTAGAAACCTCACTTCAGGCTTCTGAACATGTAACCTCTCTCAGAAACCTGCCTGCAAGCAGCATCATAGAATCATAGAGTGATTTGGGTTGGAAGGGACCTTAAAGCTCATCTCATTCCACCTCCCTGCCATGGGCAGGGACACCTTTCACTAGACCATGTTGCTCCAAACCCTGTCCAACCTGGCCTTGAACACAGAATCACAGAATCAGTTCGGTTGGAAAAGACCTTCCAGATCATCAAGTCCAACCTGTGACTTAACACCACCTTATCAGCTAAGTGCCACACTAAGTGCCACATCCAGTCTTTTTTTCAAACACTTCCAGGGATGGTGACTCCACCACCTCCCTGGGCAACCCATTCCAATGGCCAATCACTCTTTTTGTGAAGCACTTTTTCCTAATGCCTAGCCTAAGCTGTGCAGCTTAAGTCTGTATCCACAGTTCCAGGGGTGGGGCAGCTGCAACTTCTATGAGCAACCTGTGTCAGTGCCTCACAACCCTCACTGGGAAGAATTTCTTCCTAATATCCAAACTATACTGACTTTCTGTCAGTTTAAAGCTGTTCTCTCTCATCCTGCTGCTGGAAGAGCTCTGTCTCTGTTTTAAACACACAAGACATGAAGTCTGTCTAGACTCTTAAGTGCTCACCCAAGCTGCCCTTCCAGGCCTCCAATGCTCACCAGCATCAAGTCCTGTTCAATAAGCAGCTACAGAGGCATCTAAATTAAGCTCACAGAGGAAAGTGTTACTGCTACCAGGCTTCCTGCAGTCAAGTTAAATTTTAGGAGGATAATTCACAGGTGAATGACAACAAATTTCACAGAAGTTGGCATTAGCTCTTAATTAGGGAGAGATTCACGCTTCCTCTGATAAGTACTAAGAAATAATCAAACACCTGCTTGCTCAGCCTTGCTGCCAGTGCTTAGGTTTCTTATCAGCTCCTTTGGGTCATACTGGATATCTCCCATTAAGACTTCTGAATATGCTCCTTTCTTCTGCCCGAGGCAACTGCCCGTGCTTGTAAGTATTCAGATGCCAGGACTATAAAGTGATTAAAGTGAAAAATTGCTGAGGACAAAAACAGAGATGAGAGAGGAGGACAAATCCATCTGTTTGGGATTCTCCATGGAATGACTGGACATAATACTTGGCATGACTTTTGCCCTAAGCTTGGACTTGAAGGTTTTTTCCAGTCTTAATGGTTCTATAATTCTAGGTGTGAGAGTAACCACATTAGTAAAAAGCAAAAGCTGTTTTGATTCATGCAAGCAAGACAAGGTTCAACTGCCCAGCTTCTGTGCAGAAGCTTCTGCTAAAGCAGCAGAAACACCAGCAGGGAGCTGGGAGCATACTACGAGATGCTGCCCAAGTCCCTTTTACTCTAATACCACAGTAGCTGCTGAAACTTGCATCTTGGGGTCTATGAATAAAATTACTTAGGATGAAAACAGACAAAAAAAAAAAAGTCTATTGAACAGGTTCAAGTGAAGCGAAACTGAGGCACAAGTCTGAGAATGTTACAGTGAATACAAAGTGGAGGTCACATCTTTTCTAGCCCCTCATATATCAGGTTGCCTTTGTATCTCGCATTCTCCCATGGGGCATACACTTAAATCCCTAATCTCTGCAAAATATCAGAAATCCTGGAAGCCTCTTTACACTCCATCTTACTAAAACCCTTCACCACAAAGCACTGGAGACTATACAGCAGTATTTAATGATGTGATATCACCTTTCACTCCACAGGCTCCCAGGTTGCTTCCATGATTATATATGCCACTGTTGAAATGCAGCTGCCTCTGGGGCAGAGGCCAGTGGACAACCCACATGACACCCAAGGGAAAATTTTGGTCAGAAACCTGTTTTTATGAGAAGTGTCCATGAAACTTCAGAATTCATCAGGGGACTTTTTAAGTCCAACAGCCTGGTGTGTGGCAAGCTGCACTGAGCTCAGTTAACCCACATTAGAAGTACAAAAATGCCCTAAAATGTCTTCATTCTTGTTTTGCAAAAAAAAAAAAAAAGAAAGAAATTGGAATTTCATGCTTGGTTGTGGTCTCCATCCATGCACTGCCAGATAGCCAGTGGCATGACTTTGATGGAGATCAGGAACAGACGTCTGATCACACTTTGTGGAAGGGGCAAGAACACAATACAAGGCTTAAAACTTTCTTCTTGATGACTTAAAGGCAGTTCAAGAGGATGGGCAAAACTTGTGAGCCATAAAGCCAGCCCGGTGCAGACAAGTGACATAATAGGGCACAATACAAAGTCTGCTGGAATAAAATTAAATCACTGCAGTTCTTTTTGAACAAATTTGAACCAGGACTATAAGTTTATACTAGATCAGTATCATGTACCAGTAGCATATTTAATCCACTGCTCAGAGCCCTTAAGTTAGATTTATCGTATATTTGGACCACAGCCTTAGTTACTTCTTGAGGCCATGATACTCTAGAAGAACAATCCAGCTCTGGCAAGGAGCTCAAATAATGACTGCAACAGTTATTTTCTGTCCACATTATAGATCACATAGGAAACACCCTCTCCCTTTAACCCGACTTGTGTGGATCAGGACAGAAAAAAGACAGAATATCTCACCCTTTAAGGAAAATGTCATCTCTTCATAAAGAATTAGAGATGATCTGGTGATGTCTCAGGGGGGATTTAAGTTGGTAATTAAGAAAAGGTTCTTCACCCAGAGTGTGGTCAGGCACTGGGAACAGGGGTCACAGCAGCAAGCCTAACAGAGTTCGAGAAGTGTTTGGACAATGTTCTCAGACACATGATAATATTGTTGACGGTGTCTTCTGCAGGGCCAGGAGCCTTGTGAGCCCCTTCCAACTCAAGGTATTCCGTGATTGTAAATCCCAACCAGGCACAACCCTGAGCATCCTGCCCTGAGCAGTATGATGGGCTGGATGATCTCCAGATGCACTTACAACCCCAGACATTCTGGGCTTCTGTGATGGTATTATTTGGCCTCTGTCTCCAGTGCTGGGCAAATGGGTCTTTTCACTGCACAACAATTTTAAACACACTGCTATAATCCTGTCTATAAGGTATACCTGATTATAGACATATATAAAATAGATACAGATGTAAAACAGATAAAGTATGGGATCCTTAACTTAAAATAACTGCAAATTATATGGCTGTATATCCACAAATTGTCTGTCAAAACTAACTAACTTACTATGGCATGTGATTCATTAGTAGAGTGAATTAGAAGAAGAAAGTTAATTCCTCCCTGTGTGGTACCCCTGCCACCAAATCTTTTATCCAATCCCTCCACCTCTGATTTTGCATGGATTATATGAGGACTTTTTCTGAAGGGACAAGATGCAACTCATCCCAGATATGGTCTATCCACATGAAAATAAGGAGCAAAGGTTAATAATAGTTGCCAGAACAACAGCAGAAACGTAATCTTTTATGTCCT
Source organism: Neodrepanis coruscans (assembly GCA_013400695.1). Taxonomy (NCBI): domain Eukaryota; kingdom Metazoa; phylum Chordata; class Aves; order Passeriformes; family Philepittidae; genus Neodrepanis; species Neodrepanis coruscans. The sequence goes on from VYZS01034846.1 coordinate 134,972, forward strand.
GAGTCCAAGTGTTACCAGCCCTCTGCACCTCCTGAACAAAACTGGTGGATGGTTCTGCCTCAGTGTGCCCAAGCCTGGGAAAGGGAGGCAGAAAAAGTCATATAGGGGGAAAAAGACATGGTAAACTAAATATGTCTCACAGCTAGATGAAGATGCAAGCATCCTCCCCAAGAAAAAGAGACAGAAATAAATGAGAGTCCATGTACATCCATAATTACAGAGGCATGTAAGTGTGCACATTACACACATGTGTATCTGTCTTCTCAACATAGAGACATTAAGGGTAGATTATGGAATCATATCTGGCTCCATAATTAGGTTTGAGACATTATAATTAGATCAGGTAGCCACCTTTCTATGTAAGTAACTAACTATCATACAGGGCTGACAGGAGGGCCAACTGAATGATTAAACAACTGACACGGCTATAAATCACGAGGCCCATAAAAGAAATACTGCCCAAGGTACAGCTGTGGCAACAGCCAGTGTAGCAAAGCGCCCATCTGCGGGAGGAGGAGAGATGCTCATCATGTTGCCCAAGGACTTTTACAAGCTTCTGACTGAGAACTGTGCCAAGGTTTTGTAAAGCTACTTACAAACTAAAGCTGTGTCTCCATGATGGGGAAGAGAATATGGTCACCAGACCTGTGAACACCTCCTCACAGAGACTTCTGCTCTCTAAAGGACCAAACTCCTTCCACTTGTGCCCTCAGAGACAAACAAGTTGGATTGGGTTGGAAGGGACCTTAAAGACCATGTTGTTCCAACACCCCTGCCATGGGCAGAGACACCTTCCACTCGATCAGATTGCTCCAAGCCCCATCCAACTTGCCCTTGAACAATTCCAGGCATTCACAACTTCTCTGGGAAACCAAGGAGCAGTGTTTGATCCTAATTACATCAAGAGCTGGCATGTCATTTTTACCCATCATCCTTGTGAAGATTAGGCCTCCAGGACACAAGACAGCAGAAGAGATGCCAACTGTGCTTCAGCTCATTACAGTACAAAAACCCAAGCCAGGAGATTTGCCTAAGTCAGGTCAACACCAGGTTGCTGAGCACACAGACCCAGGATCATCCCACTTGCCATGATGCATTATCATGCATCCCAAGGGACTACCCCAAGCACTCTGCTGGGTGCAGTGTGTGCCACTGCAAGGATAAAATTTACTCCATTAACAAGAGCCATGAAACTCTTTGGAGAGAAGTGTCAATATGCATGGAAGGGAACTTAAATGCTTACTCCATTCCAGCCAGCTCTTGCCAAGCACACCATCCTGGAGGTAGTGGCAGCTACTCCAAGCTACAAATGGAAAGTTTTATGGGTATTTAGGGAAAGGTTACTGGCACAGAGATCAGCCACAGAAAGTAAAACCCTGTACAATTCCATCATCTGTATTACCAAACTTTCCTAGATCAACTCTGTTCTTGGAGAGCTGCCATGAGACACAGTAGCCTCCTTCTAACACCATTATGGCAGGCAATAATCTCTCATTCTCCCTCTGATCAAGCATTTTCCTCTGCACCATGAAATGTGTGGAATACTATTTCTGCGCATAAATCATTAATGAGAGTTTTGTTTTTATTTACTGCTGCTGCCACAGGACTCTTCCTTTCTCCCTTCCCCTCTCCCCCCCACCTCCATTATTTCATTTTGGCTTGCATGACTGCCAAATACACCAGCTTTCCCTTCCTTTGGGGAAAAATAAGGAAATAAATAAAATAAAATAAAACAACATATCTGACAGGTAATACACTAGGTCTTGGCTCAGCATCCATTCCTCAGAGCTCTAAGTGATGGCACAAGAAGCTCCAAAAAGGCCAGGGTCTATCCTATGCCCAGTTTGGAGTCTGTACAAACAACACATCTCATGTCATTCCATTCTGCATGATTCAAATGACGCTAGGAGTTGGATTTTGTCCATCAAGGATTGCACTGTGTGTTTCCATACAGAGTAGGCAGTGATGTCTTACTTGGTGCTGTACAATGTCCTGAGCATCCCCAGCAGCAAGGGGGGACTGTGGGAAAGCAGGGTTTCTAAAGTGCATACAGGAAGGGCAGTAATTTGGGGTATTTAGAGGAAAGCACTGAGGCTTCCTCATTCAAGGAATGAGGATTCATCAATCTTTTGTCTTTGAGGGAAAAGAGAGGGTTGCGGCCAGCAATACAAGAAGTGCTCTTAAATCCACATGGACAGAAGAAGGAAAATCAGGAGGCAAATGCAGCACAAGACACAAGTGGATATGGCTGGATGAACACAGGGCAAAGAGCAGCCCATGGTGCTGGGACAGTGATATCAAGAGGCAAAAAAAAAATTAGTTGGGAGCATGCCAGTGGGAATACCTGAGGCCAGGAATAAAGAAAAGATAACTGACAGCTTCTGTGAGCAAAGGGAGTACCTTTGCCTGTCATGAGCTGAAGAGGGAGTGGTCAAAGAAGTGCTGGGTGAAGTTGAGTCACAAGGAGATAAAAGCCAGCTGAGTATCTACATGCCTGAAAGGCCTCTCCAGCTCAATTACTTCACTGTGCTCTTTGCACACATTGGACTCCTTCTGAGGCAGAAAATAGGTCAGGAACACCAAATTCACCACTCACTTCCCAGCACTTTAGATTGTTATTCCCTTAGAATCATGGAATCATTAAGGTTAGAAAATCTCTCTTAAGATCATTGATTCCAACTATCAACCTAGAACTGCCAAGCCCGCTACTAAACCATGTCCCCAACTGCTGCTGCATCCACAAGTTTTTACAACACTTCCAAGGATGATGATTCTACCACTTCCCATGGCAGCCTGTTCCAATGTGTGATCAACCCTACAGGGAAGAATTCATTCCTGGTATCTGATATAAGCCTCCCCTGGAGCAACTCTAGGCCATTTTCTTTCATTCTGTCACTTACAATACTTGTAACACCACTGACTCCAGGAGGATGTTAAATGTTGGGATGGAGTCAGAATTTGGGGGAATCCAAGGTCGAGTCAGTCACAGGTGCCACCTCTCCTCATCGATGACCTGTGGGTCTCTGTCTCTTAATCTGAATCCTTCACCTATGTCCCAACAAGTAAAGATTGTTCTGTGGGCTCTGATGGGTTAAGAGATCCCTGAACTGAGGTATCTGTACTGCTGTTCCCAGTACAGAGAACTGGGTGTGGGTTTGAATAGGTTCCAAGTTCCTACCTAGGACCTTACTGTTGGTTTAATTGTTGCTCACACTTTTTTTTTTCCCAAAGGTTTTCCTTAGGGGCCCTTGGAGGTCTGTTCACTGAGTTAAAGGTGAAGAAAAATTTTTGGCCTGAAAGTCACACTTAAAAGGCAGCATGTTTTAAGAGCAGATGTGTCTTCAACTCTGATGATAAATGGGGAGGAGCAGGACTCATGTTTCCTCCTATGACACAGAACTCTCATCTAATGTAACCAACACCTATAACAAATGCCATTTGTGACACTTATCCACCAGAATTTGTTGTGACAATGCCTCTCTCTTTAAGCCAACAGACTGCAAGAACTCTATTGATTTCAGGATGCAAGGACACTTAATATTTTATAGCATCAGAAACCTCGACCTCCAATTTTTATCCCACTCATTCACACACCAGAAGAGGACAGAGCCCATTAGGAAGCCCCATATCCATAAGATATGGACTGCTGTCCTCTTTAAAAGCATATGGTTAGAATAATTTAAAAAGGGAAAGTATTTCCTCTTCTTCTCCCACTCCCACTTTTTTCTGAATAAACTGAAAAAAAAAAAAGAGATAACTGATAGCTGCAGAGATTTACTCAACTTTTCAGAAGGAAAATTGTTATAAAACAAAGGGAAAGCATGGCATTGTTTTAGCCCATTAGATGAGGATTTATGGAAATTACAACTATGTCAATGTATGGGTTAATGTTTTAAACTGGTTTGCAACCTTAAGAACAATGGGCATGTATAGTAACACTTTGCCCAGATGCCTGCTACAACACTCTACATGTGTACAATCCTGTTCAAACACTTACTAAACTCCCCCGGTTAAGCTTCATGTCTCTGATCCCTTCTGAAAAAGAACTGAGGAATTCAGAAGAGAATTATTCCCCTTGCAGAATTCTATTGAATCCCCACTATAAAGCTCCATAGGAAGGCTTTGGAGAGGGAAAAAAAAAAAAAAACGGGGGGGGGGGGGGGGGGAGAAAGAAAGAAAAACTACAGGAAGGATTTCCTTGTCTAGCAAACTAATAGGATTTCAGAGGAGTTTCAGTGGAAACCCCACTGCATTCTCCAAAGCCAAGAATTTAGCAAGTCTGGAGGAGTGGTAGGCATGGATCACAGCATCACTCCAGAATATGCGGGGTCTGGGAACAGAGGAAAGTTAGGCCAGTGTCCAAGTCTTAGAAATCACATCAGTAGGATACTCAGGATATGTGGATTCATATGGAGGAAAGACGTGCCTGTAACACCTTGCAGCTTGACCTCTGGTTTGAGTATCATCATTTTCTCCCTTCCATCTTAAAACCAACTTCTCCATCTGCTAAAATGCCAGGACAAAAACAGAGTGATTCATTGTGTACATATATCTCTCTCAGTTTTAAAGGTTAAGGCTAACAAAAATTTCAAAGTAACTTAAAACCTCAGGCTTCCGATCTTTAACCCATCTCTAATTTTGAGGTATTTGAGTGAGTTCTGGGTTACCCCATGCTTTCCTACCGCACATTCTTCTGAAAAGCTTTCCCAAGCACTATTACAGGTTATACCATAGTACAGTAGAGGAAACTTTGCTCTCATTAATGCCTCATTCATAGAGCCCTTATCTGCCCAGGACTGCACAGCAACCCTTATGGACACAGGAATTCACTCCTTCAAATGCACTAAGAAGCTGAAAAAGTCACTCCACAACAGTGTTTAGCCAATCTCAGCTCTTTGCCTTGCCAGGCATTTGTATCCCAATATATCACAGAGCCAAGCCTTGGCCCACATTGTCGTGCCCTGGTGTTCACCAGGGCCCGTCAGAGCCTTGCCACTACCTTCTGATCTCACATTCTCTTGGAAACTACTCTCCTGCTGTGTGGATTTTCCACACACATTGTGCTTGCTCTGAAAAAGGTGCATCAGACTCAACAGCCCTACACAGAGAAGATAACTCAGCCTCATCTTTACCACCTGCACAACTCCTATTATCCTGTGCTGGATGGACAAGTACACAAGCCCTAGCACTGTCCCTCTGACAAGAAAGAAAAAGCCTGACTCAGGGATCTGTGAGAAATAGCAGTGACTGTATCCCCAGAGTACTTCTCTGACCACCTTCCTCTTTTGTCACCTGTGCTTCAGACCCATCACCTTCTCTTTCAAATCGAAAGTCAACAGAGTCACACAGTGGCAATGGCACAGAGGTCCAGTGGGTGGGCAGCCAGGCAAGGATCACAGAGAAAGAGAGGCCTGAGACCTTGCAAAAATCCACATCTGGACTTGGAAGTGGACTAGAGCTGCAAAGGTTATAATCAATCTTAGATCAAATCCTCAGGCTGTTTGATGTCCAGTGTTTCTACTTGGTCTTTCAGAGAGACATAAAACACAACAGAAGCCTAAATTAAATAAGGCCAAAAAATTGCTTTTTATACCCAGTTGTCCCACAGCATACAGCAAAAGCTCATCATTGCATTTGGACAATGTGTCCTCCAAAGTAAATCCAACTCCAAAGGAGCAAAATAGCCCCTAAATCTGCACTCTCTTAAGAGCAGATAAACAGAAATTAGCACCCTCTACTTCCTTCACACATTTCCACAGCTCTGAAAGACAAGCTGTATTATTCTCTGATAGCTTTTATTCAATTTAAGAAATTATTTTGTCTTCCTTTTCTCCCCCAGCTGTTTATCTCCTTCACTTTGTACTCTCTATGGCCAGTTAAATGTGAATTCAGAATCCAGGTGCCTGTTGTAGAGCTGTGCTTGGTCCCAGCATCCAGCAGACTGATGAACAGGTCTAAAAATGCAATGAACTTTTGCAGCCACATCAAATGAAGACTTCACATCGGGAGAAGGAGAAAGAAACAGTCTCCAAGTGTTGCCAACCACACAAGTTTGCAACCTGATTTCATGCCCATATCAGAAGGCAGAGCAGTCCCCACCTTGAAAGTTTGGAAACTGCTTTCAGATCTGACAGTCCCCCAGGCTAAAACACAGAATTTAATCAAGATGACAATTTCCTAAAAGTGTAAGTTATTTTATTTCCTCAACAAGAATAATGGGAAAGGAAACTCTTCCTTATCTAGTTGGACAGAGAGAAAGTAATTAGAACAGGACCTTTAGTAGCATCAAAACCAGTCTCAGTAGAAACCACAACCCCTGTACCAAAGCACTGGGAACCATCTCCACTAAAGTTGTCCCACAGACTCTCTCCTTTCTCACTAGGCTCTGGACTAGCTCTGAAGTTTGAATTGATGCTGCCCTAAGAGTGTTTGGACTTCCCAGCAATGAGGTTAGATCTTAGAATGGATTTTATCTGACCACATATTATATTATAGGTCATCTATAATAGGAAAAAATTCTTGGCTGTGAGTGTGGTGAGGCCCTGGCACAGGCTTCCCAGAGAAGTTGTGGATGCCTCATCCCTGGAAGTGTCCAAGGCCAGGTTGGACAGGTCTTGGAGCAACCTAGGATAGTGGAAGGTGTCCCTGCCCATGAAAGGGGGATGGAACTAGATGGTCTTTAAGGTCCCCTGCAACCCAAACCACTCAGTGACTTCAAGATTCTGTGCTTTTTATGCACAGATTTGCTGCCCTTGTCTCATCACCAAAAGCGTACTTTATCACAACAATTACATGTCCAAAACCCTGCATACCTACATGTAGGCAAAAAGGAAATTCTGTATTTTCTGAACATGGCTTAAAACCTGGCACTATGTACTCCATTGAGAACATTTTGGCAGTTATTAATACTGCCTTTCAATATCATTGCAGACCCACAGATCACAGATACTCCAGAGATGGGTAGTTAATGGGGAGCAAGGAAAACTGCCTAGGCATATGGTTAAACAAATCAGTCATCAGTTCACTGGGACAGCTTTCATTTCCATCACAGCAATCTGTTGGATCCCAGAACTGTTTTTACGTGGTTCATTAGACAATAGGCTTTCTTGCTACTAGTTGGGTCAAGAGTCAAAATTGCTGTGTAATTGCAAGTCTCCGGGCACAAGGCAAGAGTTTTTCAGTCCTGGAGGGTGTCGTCCAAAGGGGAAAGAAAACAGAAGGGAAAGATTATGTGTGAGCAATTGAGCCCTACTGAGAGGGCAAAAAAAAAAGTCACTGAAACTGGGATTAGACAAATCTTGTAATGGAAAACAAGAGTCCTGTTGGTAAGCTGGCAATTTCACCTAAGAGATGTGTGTGCTGGGGCAAAGTAGCTCAAAGGATGGGTCAAAAAAGACCAGAAGAGGAGATTAAGCAGCATCAGAAGCCAAAAAATGATGGTTGGACATTTTCATGCATTTAATTCCTTGAGTTAATCAAGCAACACAGCAACAGCGGTTGTTAAACAAGAACAGTTCCCAACTTAATCAAAGTACATTGGAAACAATACTGAGCAACCTCAGTAGAGACCCAGTAAATATCATATTGAGCTAAATAGCTCAGTTAAGATCATTATTAATAATAAATCATGGCCACTGTTTCTTTTGTTTGCCAACAACTAGCATAGTTTATGGCTTTGCACAAACCTAACACACCATTTTATTGCATTTCAAAGAGTGCATCATCCTAAAATGATAATGTGTTAATAATCTATGCTGGGCTTTTTGGCAGGGATCAAAAAGCTCAAACAACTTGAAATAACATCAGCTAAAAATTATTTATTCCCCATCCCTAGTTGCAGAGAAAACAGAGGTTTTCTTGGCTCAGTTACTTCTCAATAGACTTCTGGTTTCAATTAAAACTTTGAGTCTGAGAAGTTTAAAAAAAAAAAAAAAGCCAAAGCCAATAAGAGATGGAAGAGAAGTCTCCATTCACTGAGTGTTTCTGCCTTTTTTTTTCCCCTCCTCTTTTTACATAACCCTTCTGAGCTAAGAGCACAGATTAAAGTACAACTCCATTGTGTGGAGGGGCTTTTCTCCTCTCAGCTAAAAAACAAATGGAAATGAAAAAAGTTTCTCCTTTGAGTGGAAGGAGCTTCTGATGAGGGTAGTAATATCAGTGAAAGCTGAGGAAGTGCAGAAAGCTGTGCATGAAGCAGCCACTTGCACATTTTCCCATGAACATGTCCCATTCCTGGAAGTGTTCAAGACCAGGTTGGACAGGGCTTGGAGCAACCTAGTCTAGTAGAAGGTGTCCCTGCTTTGGTTGGAGTGGGAGGGCATTGGAATGAGATGGCCAGGGAATTGGGACAAGATGAGCTTTAAGGTCCCTTTCAACCAAATCACTCTGTCATTCTACAATTCTGTGATTCCCTGATAGGCGTATTTTTTTTTGCTGTCTATGATAAGAGGTCCGCTTGTATCCTGAGGTTCATGCTGTCACTGCCTGTCACTAGACACCTGATTATACCATTTCTGTAGCCTGCATCAAGTTAGTCCTGGATGCAAGGGCTGTCAAATCAGTAATTGTTCCCATTTGAGCCCATAATATTCCACACAGGACTGTATTTGCCAGCAACCCTTTCCTTCTGGAACAATTCCATCAATATCAGGAGGCTCAGATGCTCTCCCTGACAGCAGAGCACTGGCCGGTTCTGCTCTCTACTCGCCCCACGCATTCTTTTTCTGTGACAGACGGACAGAGAAGGACACACGGCGAGTCCCCCACACTCCGGAGCAGGGCCACTGCGGGACGGTGACTAATGAAACACCTCTGTATGAGGGGAGAACAGCCTGCCAGGCTCCCCTACCCCACTCTCTCCATCCTCCTACTCCTCTCAGAGCCTGGCTGGGTTAGCCCGGCTCACGGCAGCCGCGGGGACACCGCCACCCCACGGTACCAGAAATGGGTGGGTGCTCCCTTCGCATCTCTCTGTGCATCCCCTATGCGCACCCGTCACGCGTGAAGCCCACCCACCAACCCCTCCCGGGGACTGGGGGACCTGCCCACCGAGGGGTGGCCGAGCCGGGTGTACCCTGTCCCCCCGCCTCCGCGGGCTGGGCTCCCGGCGGCCAAGTGCCCTTTGAGCATCAGGCGTCAGGCCCGGGATTATCGGGGCCGTTTATTTGAAGCGGAAACGAATCGGAAATCCTTCTCTCAACTGCCTTTTGGAGACATAAATACAGCAGGCAGGGGCAGCACGGGGACCGCCGTGCCCGGGTGGGATGGTGGGATGTTGGGATGCGAACGCACGGACGCGCTCCCACTGACATACACACACACTCACAGCCCGGGAAACAAGGGCGGGAGGTGGCGGGGGGAACCCGATTTCCCAGTGTCCGCCGGGAAAACCCGGCGAGGAAGGGGTTTGTGAGTGGGAGTGGGAGTGCCCGGCGGCGGGCAGGAGCCTTGCGCCAGGGCTGGGGTTGACAATAGCCGCCCGCGGCTGCCGCCTGCCTTCTACCCCCTCTTCCCCAAACCACCACCCCCTCTGATAATACCGGTGATACTCAGCCCGTCCATGGCCGAACTCCACTTCCACCCGTTGTGGGGGCAAAGGGGCCACCGGAGTCCCGGGGGCAGCAATCACCGGCTTATCAAGGACCTGTATTAAACCACCGCGCGGGAAGGGGT
>VYZS01034853.1:547-17407 GCA_013400695.1 Neodrepanis coruscans
AACTTCTTAAATTACTGTGTGACACAGATGTGGAAATAAAAAAAATCTTTTCTCAATAAATTACAATAGAATATTTATTCTACAATTCTGGCTTAGTTTTATGTTCAGATTTTTTTTTTTTTTTCCTAGATAAGTGGTTTTATAGCATAAATAGCTGATTTTCCAAACAGGAAAACTTGAATGATTACAATATTTACTCTATGCATATGAACGTCCTACCTGTAGGAGTAACATGTAAGAAGAGAAACTGTTTATTTTTCAGTCTCACATACCCAAACACTTGGCACTGCATGGATCATTAAAACTAATGGAGTCCTGAAATATTGCCAGACGCTTCCTTTCATTGTTTAGGGCTCGTTTCTGCTCACAATGACTTCAGCTGGAGTTTTGTCATCAATTTAAAAGTAGAAGTAGGTTCTCGAAATAACCTAATTTTTCCTGAAGTTTCCTTAGGAGATCACTTTGCTAAATGAACCATGTCATCATTTTATTTTTGTGTTGTCCATTATGCTTAATTATTAAACAGATTGCTGAATTCTGTGTTTACATTAATGGGGGTGGGGAGTGGGTTGTTGTTGTTTTCTCTCTCTCCGTCTCTTTCTCTCAAATTAATGTCTAATTCAGTGTTCTATTGTCTTTGGTATTGTAGCTTATCTGTGAAAATAGCTTAGGTACATTAAATGCTTAGTTTCTTCTACCTAGTCATGTGTGTAACTCTGTACTATGACCTACAGGTAAAATACCTTAGCTCTTACCGTGGACATTTCTTCAGCTAAAATTGTCTAGTAATGCTTAACAATGATCTAGTGTGTTTCTTAACCATTTTATCATGTAGTCACATTTGTGGATTCTTGGCAAGTCAACTGAGGAACATGTTTACACNTGAAGGACTTCATCTTTTGCTTTATAATTTTGCCTACTTAACTTTTCATTAAACGCTGAGAGGTAGTAGCTGTCTCACTTCTGTTACACTCATCACGAACAAATAAATTATTAGCAAGTTATTGCTCATAGCTTTCTCTAACAAGCAAACAATGGAAGTTATCAACTGACTTTAGGAATCTATAAGGAAGAATTTCAACACAAAACTGGGGGTTTATGTCGGTAGGAAAACAGTTTCATTGTTTTTCTTTTGAAAAAATCAAATTTATATGATTTAAGCGGATGCTATATTGTATATGGGGTAAGTCCACAAACAGGCCTTGAAGATCAAGGGTTATATTTCCTGGTGAAATTCTGACTGACTTGCTCTCAAGAAAAATTGTCAGTCTTTTACTTCCTACAAGGAAGTTACAGCTTTGGAGAAACTAAGACATTCTTTGGAATCACATTTGCATTAGTCCATAATTCAAATTATGTTTCCTTTTTTTGAGGGAAAACTCGCTATTCTGAGTCTACTCTTTCTTGAAATCTAAGTTTCCAGCTCTCACAAAAATATTCTTTGCCAAGGTATGTGATCTATTTCTTTCTTGTCTCAAACTAGCACTCATGGTGTTATGTGTTTCATAATGTTATTAAACTATGTATTTCTCAGATTATATCAGGCTTTCTAGAAAGTGCTCAGAACAGAGTAGTTAACATAATTTCACAGAGTTCAATCCTTTCTAATAATAATTATTTTAAGATAGATTTCACAAATTTCAAGTGTTTTACCTAAAGTTAACAAGCAGAGAGATTACACAAAATTTACTGAATTTCCAATGTTTACAGTTCTTTTCCTGTAGGATTTTTTATAAGCTGTTATCAATTCACCAATGTTCTTTTGATGAGATAGTTTTGAACTTTTAGTGCTTCTACTGTCAGATATTTTCTCCAGTCCTTAAAAAATGTATATAACTTTTTTCTGCAATATTTTCTCTAATTTTTCAGCATTCTTAAAAAGAAGATACCAGATGTAACACGTGTTGCATATAGAAGAAAAATAATTTTTGTGTTCCTACTTACTACCTATGAATCCACACAATAACTTAGTTTTCTACTAATTCCCTATAATATCTATATATATTGTCACTGTAATACAGGCTACATATTTCCAGTCTGCATTCTTTGGTGAACGTGTCCATCCATGGCTTTATTAAAGCACCCTTCTTATGTTCTCAGCTTACTCTGTAGACTGTATTGCTCCATATGTTTGTGTATAGAGGAAGGCATATGTTTTTATATCTCAGCAGAGGCAGTGTATAGAGAGAGGACACCAGAGAATTTATCCTGCTAATTGAATTGCTTTTAAGATTTCTATTCCCCTATACTGAGGAGAGGCTCTATGTTCTGGAAGAGGCAGAAATAGCAGCATAGACTTATTTTCCTGAAATATTAGGTGGTATGACTTTAGATGTAGTAAGGGCAAACATCTGTGAAGTGAGAGACATCACAGTTGGATTTCCAGGCACACTGTCAAGTAAGCTGTTTGAAGTTACAAGGATGCAATAGATATAGATGGACCTTTAGACACTATAAGAGGCAAGCAGAGATTCTCTAGATAAAGATTAAATCCACATTTTCCCTTCACTTCATTTCAGTTAAAGTTTTCCATCTATCACAGTAAATTTTTATGGCTGTAAAGACAGAGATTACCCTTTACATTGGGATATTTTTGTGTGCTAAAACGACTATATATAATTTTAGATATTATGGAAATAAATTTAGCGCACTTTTCTGTAATTTCTCTACAAGAATATGGCACTTCTTTTCAACCAGTACAAGCAAATGTTTAAGGAGTACCATTGTTTACATTCCCCACTGTAAAATATATCTGAAAACTAAGAACCAAGCTATGTTGTCATGCAGATGAGAAATCATATTATAGAAACACATATATGGTTTAAGACAAGGTAAAGCATAATTTTCATCACATTATTTACTCTAAAAATCCTCAGGATAAATAACATCATCTATGACATTCCTGGAAATCTGTGACTTCACTTCCTTCACAGAAGTGACAAAATTCTGAATCTGTACAGAGAAGAGTTTCCTATCATTTTTTAACCTTGTTAATCAGGTAGCCATTAACAGAAAGAGGAAAAATTATCATGAAAATAAAACACACTCTGCTGTAAATTATGCAGAATAACTTAAAAAAAATCAATTATACCTCCAGGTGCAAAGATCAAACCGAGTATAAACTTTGCTGCCAGCAACATTTATAACATTGTTTGAAGATTTTTTTTTTTCTTTACCATCCTTTGATTATATCTCTAGGGAATCAGCTCCCAGTTTTAAAGAAGTAGGGTGGAACAAGTCTGGTTATTCCAGGTCTTATTCCTACAAATATCCGGAACTTTTATTTTAGCAGGAATGAAGAAGGGGAGATTTCCTTGGCACTCCTTGCACATCGTTGGTTGACAACGGAGAAGAAGGAAGGGATTAAATTGACAGACAAGCTTAGCTTGTCTGCCCTTTTGTTATGTTTACTATACACATCTGTGCTTTGTAGTGTGATTTTGTTGAAACTGATTTTTCCTAATATTTTGTGTCTCTCTACATTGCAGTCTGCAATGTGAGGTTGGAGTTTCTTTATTGATAAGTGGGGTTTTTTTTCTTTTTCCTTCTTTTTTTGTTTTTCCATATCAGCACAGAGATTCATCTTCAGGTGAAAAACGAGTGAGAAAACAATTTTTAAAATACATCTATTTGTTTATGAATAATTTGTCACTTTTCATAGCTATTGCTGAAATGAAGCAACAAGTTGTCACACCAAATATGGCTCCTAGGAAACATCTGATTAACTGTACTCATTCTGGAGGAAGGAACAGAGATTGCAACCACTGAGATAGAGATATTCTTCTTATGTTTGCACACTGGTGTCTAGGTAGACAGAAGGACTACAAAGTAATTTGAATTCAGACATGGTAGATTAGAGACAAATCTGACTAACGACTATTTTTAACAAAGATTATGTTTAACACTACAAATAAATAACAACAATGGCTATTATGAGTCATAGTAGAATGCAGGTCAAGGTGCTCTCTGATCCTCGCATCAATATCCACACATTTCTGTTAATAACAAAATTGTGTCTGCGTATTGTAAATTCTGGTCAATATTTCTGCTAATTTGTCTAACTTGAGTGTAGTTCTAAGTAACAGGTTATTAGTTAATAAACTATTAATGAAGAGTCTACTAATAACTTCTTGAAAGAGTTACGACTGCATGCATGAATAAAACCCTAATATTTTATATGTTAATACTTTTAATGAATTAAAAAATATTGAATATAATTAAATACAATTAAAGTGGAGAAGCTGAGAAAGAACAGGTTGTACACAGGGTCTTGTATACTCTTTTCTAAAATCTACTTTTTAACCACTCCTTAGTCACATGGGAAATGCATCCCATCACCCAATTTCCACTTGGGTGATAGTTTTAGAATTCAGTGAAATAAAGCCATATAGAAAAATGGAAGTGTGATTCATTAATTCACCTGTTGTGAACCATTTCCTTGAAATGTCATGCCTTTTCATCGACTCTAAAAGGAGTCTAGATAGAATGCTCCCCACCTCACTGTAGTCATTTCTGGTGTTGTTATCCATTGTAATACAGTCTGTGCATCTCTGAACAGCCAGTGGAAGTGTGGTTTTATTATAAAATCATGTGAAAAAAAACACAGAAGCCTAATTCTAAACAAGAATAGTTTCCTTTTCAAAATACTTGTTTCTTTCAGTGATGCTCAAGGGAGCCTACAATGATGGTTTCTGATGCAGACATATTCACTATATCAGACAAACCACATACAAGAATTCTGAGCCATTAGCATTTTGTGCTCCATTTGTACGACACCAGTGATACACAATGTACAAGAAACCAAAAAATTATGCTGGTATTACATTATTATAGGCCCGAGTAATTTGGTAGTGGATGATGCTGATTGTGTGATGTCATTTTAAGGAATAATAAGTAAACACCTGTCCCAGCACAATTTAAAAAAGCTGTCTTAAAAGATCATTTCCACCTTATTAGATGACAGGGTTAAGGAAATTTCTTGTTATGAGATTACTACAAAGATATAATGACTGGGAACTCTAGTCTGGCAACAGCCACAATGATATACAAGCACTTTAGAAATCTATATATTAAAGCCCGCTGATCACTGATATATCTGAAGGTAAAGGTTTGGTGGGTTTTTTTCCATACTGAAAATTACAACATGTATAGATCTGTTATAGGCAACAGATTTTCTTCATTTTTTCATCCACTATTTCTTTATTAACACTTTTTTTTTGTTTTTTAGATATGGTTTCTTTGAAAATATTTTAAGCCATAGCCAATAAGTATCCATACAGGAAGCAGATTAGCTGTACTTACATAAGAACAGCACAGTTTTTGCATGCACACAATTACACACATATGAATGGGCTAATGTTGTGATTTTTATTCTTTTTTTGCAGTGACTGTTACAAGTATTTGGTATTTTGTTGCACACAGCAACAGAAGAGCTTTAACATCTTTGCTGCCTCTGTCCTGCACAACATAACTGTCTGCCACGGCAAGTATGCTACACAGTGTGCACAGTCTCACTGTCTTTTTCCTTCCACTGTTTAAAAAAAAAAAAAAAAAAAAGGATTGTATATAAGCACTCACCCTTTCAAAATGTTCGTTTGCTTTCCAAGAGAAGTCAATGCATGTGAGTCTGTAGCATGCAGCCAGGTGCAATCCTGAATGGCAGCTGGGACAGAGTTTGGGTGTATAACTAGCAGACGGGGCTGAAATTTGGACCTGACCTGTATAGGCAAATCGTTAAAATGGGGAAGATGTTACAGGATTGCTTGTGCGGCTAAGCAGATCTCTTTTCCTCATACAGATAGAGCTGCACTTCAAATGCTATTTTAGCACTTGAATGGCTCTCTTTTTATGCTTCTATGTTTTTTATGTAGTCTCTTAGGGGACCTGAGAACTTTGTGAAAGCCACTGTAACACATTTAACAGGGAAGGAAGACCAAAGACATTCAAGAACGTTATTACTGTCCTAGCATCTAATTTCTAAAGAGTTATATTCCTATAATTCTTTCATTTTATCTCCTGATGTCTCAGGATTTTTTTGTTGATGGGTTTTTTGGTGTCCCACCCCCACCTTTCAAAGTAACTGTGAAAAAGTAATTTCTGTGTATTTCTGTGAAAAACTAATCCAGAATACAAATTAAAATGTTGAAATCTACATATAAAATGCACAAACTTCTTCAAACTCCATTTTTACCTTATTTTCTTCATGTACAATTTTCCCCATATTTTCTCACAATCAAGAAGCAAGAATAATAAATAGCTCTATGAGTATTCATGGCTGTTTCTCTGTTATTTTAATATAATTTTCATGGAACATCTCTTCATCGTACCATGAAGAAACTGAAAAATGAGAAAGCTTGTAGTGTTGATAAAAACAAAGAAATGGTAATAGGCATGAATATGAACAAAACTAGTTGAATGACATTTATTTTCCATTTAAAAGGTGTGAATTTAAAATGTCATGCAGTAGTGATTACTATATGGACATTTCAAGGAAACCTTCTTGATTAAATTAAAGAACTAGTTTTAAATGATTATTTACTTGTAATATATGAAATGGATTAGTGTACTGTTCTGTTTGGCTTTAATGTTTCAGAAAGACTCCAGTCATAACAATTAAAGCTGTCTTATCTATAAAACTATATAATCAACATATGAACAAGTACAAGAAAACAATATTAAGGTCAAAAAGTTAACATTAAAGTTAGAAAATGTCAATATTAAGGTTAGTGGTAAAATGCAATTTCTCACATATACAGACTCATGTTTAATTATGAGATTATCTTTTGGGGAAAGGGAAGGGAAGGCAAGGGAAGAGAAGAGAAGGCAAGGCAAGGCAAGGCAAGGCAAGGAACTCACCTACATATGTCATAAGCATCACTTCAGCAAAGTTACACAGCAATTAGAACATATCGTGTAAAAAGATCTAAGTGTTTTGAATTCTCACAATTTAAATTAAATGTTATGATATTTTGAAGTATTTTTAGTCAGTATTCAGTTATCAATAGACTAATAAGGAAGTTCTCATACCTGTAGATATTTGGCTAAAGCATAAAGTGAAATTAATATATACAATTATGTTAAATGTGGTAAAAATCTTAGATATTTAGCCTAGGCACAGCAGTAACCTTTTGGTATCTGTCCTTTTAAAAAGAAATCTAACCCTGCCTAAGAGTTTATCACAGAGAGAGAGGTCTTAAGAAACCTAAAGAGCAGCAGGATCACAGCGCAAATATTGATGGAGATAGAAGTATGTTTAAACATTTTAATATTTGAAAAGTCTTCTGTGTCCAGACATCTTCCTCTGTCCTCATTCTGGACAATAAAATAGTTACTTTTTTCTTCTGATATGAATGAAGACGGCTAATGTTGTTATTTTAAAAGAAGACATGTTGCAAAGCTTCTAAATAGATGTCTACTCTATTACCCAGAAACCTATAATTTCAATGTGTTCACCATCCTGAGGAGCATTCATGATGTATCAACATGTGTACAGTGCAAACAGCCAGTCCATAAGCCTCTCAAGTAATTCCTTCTGACAGGGACTTTGCCACTAGCAGTCATATCTTCTGAATCTTTGTACACATATTCAAAATATTTGCATGCATTTAGCTTTAATATTTATATAAATGCCTAATAATGAAGATATATTTTGTGTCTATGTAATTCTACAGATCAAAAAAATTGCAAATACTAATAGCAAAAATTTCATATATTGCATGGTATATTTTTAATTTCCTTGGAAAATAATAATCCTACACTTGAATTAATCTTTTCCTGTTTTAACAGAAGGATCCTTTTTTGCATTTCATTAAGTCCCTCATGGGACCTATTATCCCGTCTTTTCTTAATTACTATAGGCAAGTATTTGAGTTGTAGTACTAGTATATTTCAATGCAAAAGACACAAGGTTAAGAGAGCTATTTTATAAGTACCTATGTGGTACATTAGAGGCAACAATGGGTGGCAATAATGGCTTCTTTGTATGCCATTAGTATAACTTGCTCTCATTTGGTGGTGACACACCGTTATAGATTGTGATACTCAGGAGAATCAACATCTCATGATTCACCTTTAACTGCTGAAGTTTATCTATCCTTTCTTACTAATGTGATGGTTAGCATATGTTTTCAAAAAGTTTCCTTTTAGCAAAATGGATCAAATAAAAGATCTTTTCTGTCATTCCCTCCTCCCCCTTCCCCCCCTCCTCCCCCTTGTTCCCCTTTTAGTCTTCTTGTGTTTTCTTTCTCCTCGGAGGGGGCTGAGGAGTGGGGGAAAGAAGGCAGCAGGGGGCTGGGAGCAGGGCCGGACTCTGAATGGACTGGCCCCGCTCTGTGTCTACCTGGGGTCCTGCTGGTTTTTTCTGTGGGAGGTCTGGCGGGTCTGGCCCTGCAGCCGCACTGAGAAGAGGGGTGGGGGAGGTTGTTTTTCTGTGGTTTTTTTCTGGTGAGTGAGTGCCAGTGCCAGGGGCCAAGGCAGGGGCCCCCTGTGGGCTGATGCACCATTTGCCAGCACTTCTGGGCCAGTGAGGATGGGAATGGTTGGGCCTGGGCCCAGGGCCAAGGCGCAGGGAGGCCCCAGCGTGGCATCTTCCTGGCTGTGACTGCACATCGCCAGGTGGAGGTGTGGGCCTCCCCTTTTCTCCAGAAGGCTCCGGGCTGGTGGCATTGGTACTGCCAGTGGATGGGCCTGCCTGTAGGACCCCAGGGAGGGGAGGCACCTGGCCAGATTGGGGGTGCAGGGGGTTTTGGTGGGCATGGGTCCCCAGGGACTGTAGTGGCAGGGAGCCAGTGCTGGTGCAGGGGTGTGAGGTCTTGGAACTGCTGCCGGTGGCTGCTGCTGGGTGCTGCAAGCAGGGCAGGACTTGAATTGGGCTCCGGCCATGGTGTGCCGGCATGACAGCAGTGGCAGCAGCACAGTGGAGGCACCTCCCTGAGCCATGTTTTTACCACATGATGCTGACACAAGAGATTTTTCACCGGTGGGAGCAAGACAAGACCGGGAGGTGAGACAGGCACAGAAGTAACCAATAAAAAGCCTAGTGAGGTGTGGGCCTGCCCTCTAGGGTGGGCTGGGAAGGAATATGTAGGGACTGAAACAGGAAAATTATGAGGAAGTCCCCAGAGCGCTATATAAGTGCTGGAACCCTCCACCTTTTCCTCTTTTTCACCACCATCTCTGCTGAGAACAGCAGCCTGTTTCACCGCTTGGAGCTGCTGCACCCGCCATTTTGTTTCAACCATGTGACTGCCGGCTCCTCCACCTGCCACCACTGCCCTGCCCCTAGCCTGCCACCCTCTCACCGTGACTCGGAGCAGTTCTTCGGTAAACTCGGAACCTCCATGCTCTTCCCATGTCAGCCACATTTCCACAGCACTCCCCAGTGACCAACACAGAGTGGCCACAGCCTTTCACCATCTCCCCAGAGCCACCGGCTCCCCCTGCTGTTTTCAACATTACTGCACTCCAAGATATTTTGTGGGACAAAAGGGTTCTTTTTTTGGGTTTTGCTTGTTTTTGGTGTAAGTGGTGTTTTTGTTTTCTTTTCTTGGTTGGGGGATGATTGTTTTATCTTTTGTTGGTTTCCCCTGGTATTTTATTTTTAATCTGATATATTTTTTCTTAGTTTTTTTTCTCTACCTCATATATACATACATATTATAGTTTAGTAATAAAAATTCTTATATCTTTATACATCCAGTATCTCTAATTTTTAAAATCATATCTTGTCTTCAACCTAAGACAATTTTTGGTGCCCAACATGCAGCCAGAGATACAGATAGAGAGATAAAAGTCTGTGTGATTTTCTCCGGAGGTACCACCATGCTTTCTTCCATAATAAATCTCACCTAGTGTGTATGTCTGGCACTGCTATTCCCTTTTATATATCACATTCTTCTGATAAACACACTTACAAAAATAATATTGGGCAATATTGAATTCAGATATTAGATGGACAGTGTTAGGTATTCCACACCAGTAGTTTTTCTAACAAACATCTATAACTGGGTCTATACCAGGGTGTAGGGAACATCCCCTGGGAATTTTTAGTGAATAACACGTTTGACAGGTTGGGAAGAAAAGGAAGTACCTCATTTCAAGACTTCTTCTCCTTCTTTCCTGGGTCCAATGCCATTCCTTTTAGAACGGGTATAACTCAACTTGATCTGAAGGATGTGTTGTTTATACTTATGTTCCTGCTGTCAGTGTGCAATACTGTGTTCTTCCTGTAGTTAATACCAAGTTGAAGCCATTTTAGACAACTATTGCTATGGCCCCTGTAAGTTGGGAGACAACCCAGAAGGTGGCCCCAGCCACCACAAGTGCTACCCAGACACCTGGTCCACGATCCATGCCTGTTTCACAACCTGACACCATCCCAGCACAGCCCACCAACCCAGCACAGCCTGCACCAGAGATGACCCCTCTCTACTGTGTGGTAGCACTAACAGAAAAGATCCAGCAAGTGCTACAACAGGAATCTGCTCCAGTTCCTGTAGCGTCATGCACAGGTACTCAAATCCCCATCAGGGTGCAGGAGTACTTAAAGGACATTCCAATAAGCAATGCTGAAGAAAGCCAGCATGCTGTTCTTTGCTAAACTCTGATAAATGCCTATCGTACTATGGCTGCCTGGCTAAGCTTACTGTAAAAGAATTCAGCAAGTGGCTTGGTACCACCTACCACAATTCTGCCTGCACCATCTGCACCCAGTAAGCCAGAGAAACTAACCCCAGTGGCAGTCGTCCCAGTCCAGCAGAGAAAATGTAAGACCACGTCTGCGTGCCCAACACCTGATGATGACAGTGAAAAGGCAGGTCACTCACAACCTCAGTCAGAGCCAGATCTCCTTAAATCACTGAGATGATCCTGTATGGCACACTGTGGAAAATAAAGAAAAACATCAAACGGCAATCACTTGAAACCCTACCCTCCTGGCTGCTGCAGGTGTGGACTACCCATGTTGATGGAGTTCTCCTTGATAGAAACAAAGCAAAGAACTTGGGTGGCCTGAGCTGTGATGCTACTATTGGTTGTAAATTTATTAACATCCAGGAGCTACTCAGCCTCTGGAGGAGATTTCTCTGTACTTGTCAGGCCGAGGTACACCACCGACGACAACTTACATCATCATCAGAGCCCCTGGAATACCATGAAAGAGAGAATCCAGAGACTGAAAGAACTGGATATTATGCACAACATTTTTGCCAACAACAGACCAGACTTTGAGAACCCAGATGATGTCCATTTCATAGAATTGGTATTGAAAAGGACATCACGCTTTGGACCTCTAAAATACCAACAGTTCCTGGTCTCACTCCGGTGGGGTAACCTGACTGACGCTATGAATGCTATAGCAAAAAAGCTGATAAAATACAATAATATGGTTTATCCCAAGACCCAGCAGCATGTAGCCTCTCTAAACAATTGGCACAAGAACTCCATCAGTTCAGACATGAAACTGAGAAATTGAAAGACAAAGTTGCTCAGAACTTCAGAGACACTTGAGCCAGAAAAGACAGTCCTACTGTGGCCCCAGTGTGTGTCAAGAACCATGAGACCTGACATTCCTCAGTAAGAGATAGTAGGTATCCATCAAAGTGTGGTACTACATGGTCGACCATGGAGAAGATATGAGAGAGTAGGATAAAAAGCCCACTTATGTTCTGGCTGACCGGGTCTGAGAAGTAAAAGAAAAAAACGGTCCAAAGCTGACAGCAAGAAACCTATAAAAGTAGGTGATGTGCCAGAGTCTCATGAACCGAAACTCTGGCGTAACAACCAGAGTCGTGACCACTCTGACCTGCTGGAANTTCAACCTAAGACAATTTTTGGTGCCCAACATGCAGCCAGAGATACAGATAGAGAGATAAAAGTCTGTGTGATTTTCTCCGGAGGTACCACCATGCTTTCTTCCATAATAAAACTCACCTAGTGTGTATGTCTGGCACTGCTATTCCCTTTTATATATCACATTCTTATGATAAACACACTTACAAAAATAATATTGGGCAATATTGAATTCAGATATTAGATGGACAGTGTTAGGTATTCCACACCAGTAGTTTTTCTAACAAACATCTATAACTGGGTCTATACCAGGGTGTAGGGAACATCCCCTGGGAATTTTTAGTGAATAACACGTTTGACAGGTTGGGAAGAAAAGGAAGTACCTCATTTCAAGACTTCTTCTCNAGACATGTAAAGACTGAGTCTATTTCTATCGCCAGAGTAATGAGAGGCTCACAAGACTTGACTGTAGTAGAAGCCAAAATAAGTTTGACAGAGAAAGAGTAGAAAAGGCACTCTACTGTGACTATCCCGAGTGCCCCACACATCCTAAGCATTAATAACCTCAGGAATTGGTACTTCAAAGATCCAAAAAGACTCAAATGGGTGTTTGGTATTGTTGCGGTAAAAACAGATAAGTTGAAGCAATTGGGTGCTCTGCCTGGCCTGTTGGAAAAACCCTCTGCTGTAAGACTGTTGAGAGCTGAAAAGCAGCAAGTACCAATCGCCACCAAAACAGTACATCGCCAGCAATACCGAACTAACCAAGATGCTGTAATCCCTATTCATAAAATGATACGTGAACTAGAGAGTCAAAGAGTGGTCAGAAAAAACCACTCACCTTTCAACAGCCCGATTTGGCCAGTGCATAAGCCTGACTGAGAATAGAGATTAACTTTGGACAATTGTAACTTGAACAAAGCGACTCCATTATTGAGTGCTGCTGTGACTCTTATGCTTGAACTGAAGTATGAGTTGAGTCTTACGGCTGCAAAATAGTATGCCACCATTGATGGTACTAATGCATTCTTGGAACCTCCCCGCTCTTCCTGCGTCAGCCACGTTTCCTGCAACACTCTCCAGTGACCAACACAGAGTGGCTGCAGCCTTTCACCATCTCCCCAGAGCCACCAGCTCCCCCTGCTGTTTTCAACATTGCTGCACTCAAAGACATTTTGGGAGACAAAAAGGGTTCTTTTTTTGGTTTTTGCTTGGTTTTGGTGTAAGGGGTGTTTTTGTTTTCTTTTCTTGGTTGGGGGGTGATTGTTTTGTCTTTTATTGGTTTCCTCATATATTTTATTTTTAATTTAACTTTTTTTCCTCTCCCTCATATATACTTATCATATTTTAGTAATAAAAATTCTTATTTCTTCAGTATCTCTAATATTTAAAATCATATTTTGTCCTTAACCTGAGACAACTAACATGTCAAAATTTTCTTCAGTCATGAAAGAGCTATAACACCTTTAAATAACAATAGTATATTGGATTATTATATAATGAACTTCTTTTAAAAAAGGAAACCTTTGGAAAATACCTATTGTATGAGAGGAAATACAAAGTAGGAGACAGTAATTTTTTTCTATTACAGCATTCAAACTATGTAGACACAGGAAATGTTGAAACAAAGATGATGATCAAAAAAGGTTTTTGAATTACTTATAAATGGATTACCTGAAGATGTCCACAATTTTTTCTCAGGGAAGAATAAAATAGAAACTGTCTAGTAAAGTTTATTATATAATCTTAATTATTTTTTAAAAATGGGTACAATCAACATGTTCAGCTAAATCAGAAAAAAATAATACTTTTTGACAATGTTCTTTTTTTGTTTGAAGCAAGGACNGATACAGATAGAGAGATAAAAGTCTGTGTGATTTTCTCCGGAGGTACCACCATGCTTTCTTCCATAATAAAACTCACCTAGTGTGTATGTCTGGCACTGCTATTCCCTTTTATATATCACATTCTTATGATAAACACACTTACAAAAATAATATTGGGCAATATTGAATTCAGATATTAGATGGACAGTGTTAGGTATTCCACACCAGTAGTTTTTCTAACAAACATCTATAACTGGGTCTATACCAGGGTGTAGGGAACATCCCCTGGGAATTTTTAGTGAATAACACGTTTGACAGGTTGGGAAGAAAAGGAAGTACCTCATTTCAAGACTTCTTCTCCTTCTTTCCTGGGTCCAATGCCATTCCTTTTAGAACGGGTATAACTCAACTTGATCTGAAGGATGTGTTGTTTATACTTATGTTCCTGCTGTCAGTGTGCAATACTGTGTTCTTCCTGTAGTTAATACCAAGTTGAAGCCATTTTAGACAACTATTGCTATGGCCCCTGTAAGTTGGGAGACAACCCAGAAGGTGGCCCCAGCCACCACAAGTGCTACCCAGACACCTGGTCCACGATCCATGCCTGTTTCACAACCTGACACCATCCCAGCACAGCCCACCAACCCAGCACAGCCTGCACCAGAGATGACCCCTCTCTACTGTGTGGTAGCACTAACAGAAAAGATCCAGCAAGTGCTACAACAGGAATCTGCTCCAGTTCCTGTAGCGTCATGCACAGGTACTCAAATCCCCATCAGGGTGCAGGAGTACTTAAAGGACATTCCAATAAGCAATGCTGAAGAAAGCCAGCATGCTGTTCTTTGCTAAACTCTGATAAATGCCTATCGTACTATGGCTGCCTGGCTAAGCTTACTGTAAAAGAATTCAGCAAGTGGCTTGGTACCACCTACCACAATTCTGCCTGCACCATCTGCACCCAGTAAGCCAGAGAAACTAACCCCAGTGGCAGTCGTCCCAGTCCAGCAGAGAAAATGTAAGACCACGTCTGCGTGCCCAACACCTGATGATGACAGTGAAAAGGCAGGTCACTCACAACCTCAGTCAGAGCCAGATCTCCTTAAATCACTGAGATGATCCTGTATGGCACACTGTGGAAAATAAAGAAAAACATCAAACGGCAATCACTTGAAACCCTACCCTCCTGGCTGCTGCAGGTGTGGACTACCCATGTTGATGGAGTTCTCCTTGATAGAAACAAAGCAAAGAACTTGGGTGGCCTGAGCTGTGATGCTACTATTGGTTGTAAATTTATTAACATCCAGGAGCTANTAAGCATTAATAACCTCAGGAATTGGTACTTCAAAGATCCAAAAAGACTCAAATGGGTGTTTGGTATTGTTGCGGTAAAAACAGATAAGTTGAAGCAATTGGGTGCTCTGCCTGGCCTGTTGGAAAAACCCTCTGCTGTAAGACTGTTGAGAGCTGAAAAGCAGCAAGTACCAATCGCCACCAAAACAGTACATCGCCAGCAATACCGAACTAACCAAGATGCTGTAATCCCTATTCATAAAATGATACGTGAACTAGAGAGTCAAAGAGTGGTCAGAAAAAACCACTCACCTTTCAACAGCCCGATTTGGCCAGTGCATAAGCCTGACTGAGAATAGAGATTAACTTTGGACAATTGTAACTTGAACAAAGCGACTCCATTATTGAGTGCTGCTGTGACTCTTATGCTTGAACTGAAGTATGAGTTGAGTCTTACGGCTGCAAAATAGTATGCCACCATTGATGGTACTAATGCATTCTCGGAACCTCCCCGCTCTTCCTGCGTCAGCCACGTTTCCTGCAACACTCTCCAGTGACCAACACAGAGTGGCTGCAGCCTTTCACCATCTCCCCAGAGCCACCAGCTCCCCCTGCTGTTTTCAACATTGCTGCACTCACAGACATTTTGGGAGACAAAAAGGGTTCTTTTTTTGGTTTTTGCTTGGTTTTGGTGTAAGGGGTGTTTTTGTTTTCTTTTCTTGGTTGGGGGGTGATTGTTTTGTCTTTTATTGGTTTCCTCATATATTTTATTTTTAATTTAACTTTTTTTCCTCTCCCTCATATATACTTATCATATTTTAGTAATAAAAATTCTTATTTCTTCAGTATCTCTAATATTTAAAATCATATTTTGTCCTTAACCTGAGACAACTAACATGTCAAAATTTTCTTCAGTCATGAAAGAGCTATAACACCTTTAAATAACAATAGTATATTGGATTATTATATAATGAACTTCTTTTAAAAAAGGAAACCTTTGGAAAATACCTATTGTATGAGAGGAAATACAAAGTAGGAGACAGTAATTTTTTTCTATTACAGCATTCAAACTATGTAAACACAGGAAATGTTGAAACAAAGATGATGATCAAAAAAGGTTTTTGAATTACTTATAAATGGATTACCTGAAGATGTCCACAATTTTTTCTCAGGGAAGAATAAAATAGAAACTGTCTAGTAAAGTTTATTATATAATCTTAATTATTTTTTAAAAATGGGTACGATCAACATGTTCAGCTAAATCAGAAAAAAATAATACTTTTTGACAATGTTCTTTTTTTGTTTGAAGCAAGGACTATTTGTAACAAACTCTTATACTCATTTTTTCTTCAGAGTAGCTCTACCTGATCCAAGTAGAACACAGCTTATGCAGATAATTAGCACTAATAAACCAGTAAAGTTCATATAGGAGTTCTTTACTTTCTATAACAGGATAAATATATTAATCTGTATCAATCTACAAGGAAGCCAGGATAAGAAAAGCTGTGCTAATGTTTACTGCTTCTGCCAGAAAGTTTTCTGGAATCCCAGATACTGTAGTGTCGTAGAGTAAGAAAATGAAAGTAAAAACAGGTTTTTTTCCTACCATGCGGAGGGGGGCCGGGGGCGCACCCGGAGCCGGCGGAGGGGGGGCTGCAGGTGGCACCAGCACCCGCGTGGCTTTTCGGTGGCCCCTCTTCCCCCCCGGTGGCGCAGTACGGACAGTGGGCGCGGCACCATGCGCCCCCGGGGACCGCTGCTGGAGGTGCAGCCCCGGCCCTGATGCCGAGCCCAAGCGCAGCCCCGCGTGGCCCTGGCTTCGCTCTGGAGTGGCGCCGTGCAGGTTCCCAGTGCGGGCGGCACCGGCAGTGGCGTGGGGGCTCCAGCGCCAGGGAGTGGCGCCGTGCGAGTTCCCCAGCGCGGGCGGTGCCAGTGGCAGCGGCGCCGGGGCTGCGCC
>VYZS01034857.1:0-30614 GCA_013400695.1 Neodrepanis coruscans
TTATTGTCCACCAGGACCCACAGAGCCTTCTCCACAAATCTTCTCCAGCAGGTCACCCTCAGCCTGTGCTGGTAACAAAGAATTCTGTGTGGGTGATGAGGATGTTGGTGCAACCTTTGTGGTTTGTAGCTGCACAGGCTTTTGGTAACCAAATGAACTAATCCCTTCAGCCCCTCAAACATCCACATCTGAGTAAAATACATCAGCAGTGTTCCACATCTGCACATCCTATGTAATGCCCCAAGTGCTTCTGCTGACCTCTCTCCAGCTATGGCCCTCCATCAGGTACAGCAGAGGACACATTCCAGTCCTGACCTCCCCCTCTCTCCACCTGGGCAAAACCCACAGCATCAGGTCTGCTGCTGCAATTACACATACTTTGGTCATGCCCCACAATTTCAACCTGCTGAAAGGAAACTAAAACCCCTTAAATAACTGAGATCTTCCTGTCCTTAACGTGTGCTGCTGTCCTGGGTCACCTGCAGAGTGAGGTCCTGGCTGGCACTGCAGGAGAGAGGGGTGAGGGAACCCAGCCCAGCACTGCTCCCATACTCTGCTCCTCTCTGCCTGACTTCACTCCCCTTGTCATCCTCTCAGCTTTGCTTCCCTTAAAATCTTTGAAGCTTCTTTTGTATTGTGGTTGGTTTTCAGATACACCATAAAAATGCACGTGCTGGGAATACTGTGGTTAAGACATGGGAATGAAAACATTGTGGAAATAACTTGGCTTTTTTTTTCTTTTTCTTCTCCTTTTTTCCCCTTCTACAAATCAACTTTTCCACTTCTTCAGTATGTTGGCACTTAGAACTTGCTCAGCCTGTTAAGAGAAGCAAGGGCTGAAGGGGTCACAGAAATGATCTGTTTGGAGACACGAGCAGACATTTGTTGCAAGCTCTATCGAAGGACTGCAACAGGTAATTCCCTGTGTAAGGACATGTCCAGCTCAGCACCAGCTGTTGGGAGCTTAGGTGTCTGTGACTCAGGACCCTCCCTGCCCCAGCCTGGCTGGCACTGCACTCACACCCTGTTTGTCTCCCACCCCCTCCCTGCCCATTCCTCCC
Source organism: Neodrepanis coruscans (assembly GCA_013400695.1). Classification (NCBI taxonomy): domain Eukaryota; kingdom Metazoa; phylum Chordata; class Aves; order Passeriformes; family Philepittidae; genus Neodrepanis; species Neodrepanis coruscans. The sequence goes on from VYZS01034857.1 coordinate 1,062, forward strand.
CCCACATCTTGTTCTCACTGATCCCTGATCTCACCTATGAGAGGCTGGCTCTTGTCCATGGGCCCTCTTCAGGCCCTCCCATGCCACTTCCTTCTCCCAGTTTTGATATCACCACCAGCCCTTATTGCTGCCCACAGCCTTCTCCACGGAGCTCACTGCCATCTCCCTGCGTGGCTGATGCTGTACAGGCTTTGGCATCCAAACTGCACAGCTTAACAACCTCTGGAGAACCACAGCTGCTGTAGATCTCCACACAGACTGAGACACCCCACAGTATCATCCCAGTGAACCTCAACACTCAAGGAGCAAGTTCATGGGACTGGCTCCACAGGAGCTTGGCCTTCACTGTTGCACATACTGAAAAATACCCACAAATATTTTAATGTCGTTTCTTAAGTGGTTCTCAATTGAAAGGACATAAGGAATTTTATTTCTTCCACCAATGGCTCCTATTATGTCCTGTATGAACCACTGCACTGTCTCCAGTCCACCATGCCCTGCCTCTATCTTCACACACTGAAAGAAGAAAAGCCCAATATTCCAATATTCCAGTCTTATCACCTGGACACCTGAGACTCAGGGAGCCTCCAGACAGTCTATGAGAAGTCTTGCAGGAGTGCACGCATTGCTAAGAGCCAAGCCAACTCCCCAGCCACTTGCCTTCTCCCAGACTCTCCCTCTTCTGCATTTTTCAGAGCACAGTACTTTGGTTTTTGCCTTTTTAATAAAGAAAACATTCTCATGCTTTTTTCACAAAAGGCTCAAGATGTAATATTATTAAAAATTAAAAAAAACAAAACTCTTATGCTTCTTTGTGATCTGTGTCTCCTAAATGTTTTGGTTTTGTTGGACTATTATAAAATGATAGTATCACAGACTGATTTGGGTTGGAAAGGACCTCATCTCATTCCCTGCCTTGCCGTGGGCAGGGACACCTTCCACTATCCCAGATTGCTCCAACCTGGCCTTGGACACTTCCAGGGATGGAGCAGCCACAGCTTCTCTGGGCAACCTGTGCCAGGGCCTGCCCACCCTCACAAGGAAGATTTTCTTCCCAATATCCCATTTAACCCTGTCCACTGTCAGCTTGAAGCCATTCTCCTTGTCCTGACATTCTATTCTTTGTTCAAAGTCCCTCTCCAATTCTCTTGAAGCCCCTTAAGGCACTGGAAGGGGCTCTAATGTCTCCCTGTAACCTTCTCTTCTCCAGGCTGAACATCCCCAGCTCTCTCCAGTTACTCTTCAGTTTTTCATTCTTCATCAGTGTCTTGGATACACCTTTGTACAGCCTGTTTCTGAAGTGATTTGGACATTGATGTCAGTTCCAAAACACCTCTTGAATGCACAACATGAGGGTGATTTGAGCTCTTCATCTCTGGCCCATTGCAGAGTGGCTGGGGAAGAGCTGTTGTAGGCACACCGTAATTAATAATTAACATTATTTATAGTGGGGCCTGCAGAACAGAATTGAAAGTGTCATCAGATTTTACATCCAAAATATTGTCTAAGTTAGTCCTTTCTAATTCCCAGGCATTGCTGTGGGAAGATACAATTGCACATGTAAATACTTTCCCATGCCTCTTCACCATGTGCCTATTTCACATGTGTAAAGCATATGGGAATGTACGTAGAGCCTCGTTGGAAATGTAGTGTGTGTGTAAATTGTTGCTTGTCTACATCTGTGTATCTAATTGCATGTGAAAATCACTACTTTAGTTGCATCAATGAAATACAACTTTTTGAAAATATAGCTTGCATGTGTTTCTCATTCATTTTAGTGAGGCACAAGATGATCCAGTTGAAAAACAGTAGCTAAGACCAGATGTTCTTCTGCTCCTACAGCGTGAGAGAAGCAGCTCAGTCTTAAGAAACTCAAAGCTGCTTAGCTTGTGATATTTGCAGTATCATGGGAGAGAAAGATCATCTCCTCCAGTGGCCTCCCTTCCCAAGGATTCAGACCTGTTGCCAAAGGAAAATGGCAGGAGTTCCCCTTTGCTTCCAGGAATTCAGAATCAAGAACCAAGTCTTCTTCGAATGTTGATGAGCAATGGCAGGAAATGGTGTGCTGTGGTCATTTAGTGGGTTTGGAGGCAACTGGGAGACACTCCTGGGGACACTCCTGGCCAGTTAAGACTGGACATATGGCAAAGGTTTAATAAAATATATGATGGGAAGGATAACTCACCCAGCCTTGCCAAAATGTCATTTTTAAACTATGTGACTAATTTCTAAACAATTGAGTTTTAAAGATTTAGTAACTCCTTGAATTTTTCCACAGCTCTGCTGCTGCTGTGGTCATATTTCCAAATTCAATGTGCCTCTTACTCTTCCACTTAAAACATTCACTTTTCATTTAAACCTGCAGGAAAAACATAATCTGGATAACTTTCAAATTATTGGCCAAGCTCAAAGAGACATCCTAGCCCTTTATGGGGTGCAGATAAAAGAGCTCACAGTCCCTGCTCTGCCAGGAAAAACGTTCACTTTCTGTGAAAAACATTAAGAAATCAAATGAAGAGCTTATTAAACTTCTAGATGCATGAATTTGCGAATTGGACAACGATACATATATATGTCAGACCCCTGAGATGAGATGGAGCCTGTCATAAACTGCTGCTGGATGCGTAAATAAGACTCACTGTGCTTTCCCCCAGCTGTACAGTATTGAAGTAGGAGCTCAGGCTGAAAGCACTCTTTGTGAGGATCACTGCAAAGATTTATGTGAAAGAATCTTTCCTTTATTTACCAGCTTGCTGAGACTGACAAAGTATTTGATAGCTTGGAGCTCTCAGCCTGAGCGCCTGGCTTGTAAGAATATTTGTCAGTGATTGTACCTGCTTTGCTATTTATTTCCACTGCCCCAACCTGTACATATCCTCCTGTCCTCTTGATGAACATTCTTAAATGAAAGAATCTGCTCCATACTCTCTTCTCTTCCACCTCTTCCAAACCCCTCAAATAAATCCATTTTGGGTGCTTTATTCCAGGACATATGAACATAATCCTCCTCTTTTCAAAGAAGCATTAGATATTTAATAGTTATTCCAAAGTATTAGTTATTCTTCTGAAGAGAGGTATTTTAGTTGGCAGAGATGCTCACTGGCCATTACAGGTGTTGGAATTGCAGTAGCACCCAAGGGAGCAATGACTATTAAAAAGTCCTCCTTCTTATCCATCAGCTCTCTGAGGTTATTTTCACAAACAGTTCAGGGCTCTACAGGGAAGTCAGGTCACATTTGTACTTATCAACCCCACGGACCTTTATTGCTAAACTCACTGCTGAACTCATGAGCAGCTGCAACTTGCAGAGCCCACTCTGAGTTTGGAGCATCAGCAGCTCCATAAAGCTTTCCACTTCTTCCTAGTAAATTTACTGATTTTCATCTGTGAATGGAGACAGAACAATGTCTCAATTTATAAATACAAATACATAAACAGGGCTGCTGCAAATAAGGACGGGTGTGACCCTCCATCCAAAGATGCAGCAGAAATGTGCCAAGCTCCCTGGGAGCTGAGTGAGAAAAGCAGCTGGGATTTTCTCCTTGTTCGGGCAAATACAAGATATGCACAGATAGATAGTAATAAAAATAAATATCTGTTTGTATTTCTTCCTAAATGACCACAATAAGCAGAGATCATGAGTAAAGATTTGCATGATAATTTGTTTTGTTTGTGCTCAAAGTCAAGTACCTGGGTAAGAAAACTGAGAGACAAGTTATCTTGGAATATGCTGCTAATGATACTGGATGTTTCATTTTTCTTTTCTCCAAGCAAGAACATATCCAGCTTACTGAAAAAAATCTGTTCTAAATACAACTTACACAGAGCATTTGTAATATTTGGAAACCTTATTTGCATATTTGCGCCTATATTTTTGCTCCTATATTGATTCTACCTGGTGTAGAGGCAGTGAGACTTCGAATGAGTAAGATATTAACATGTTTAATTAGAGCATCAGGGATGTGGGATCTCTTCAGGTACCTCTAGGTATCCTCTGAGAACACAGATCTCAAAGCATCGCACCTACTGCAAGCAGTAGGATTTTAGGGACAACCCTGGCTAGTTTCCCCCATCTCCTTTGCAAGAAGAGTGGCACTGGAATCCAGCAGAGTACTCTGGATGAAGGACAGTGTCCTTGGAGTATTCCCTGTTAAGGTTCCATGTTTCTATCTCTCGTCTGAGTGTTTTGCCACCTATTTCTTTTCCCTCTTTTATGCGGCAGTTCATATGACCTAAAATCATCTTTAGATCTCCCGGGACTGTGGGTGACTCAGCAAATCCCCCCTCCTTGAAAGTCCATTTTCTCCAGATGCCCACCTTGATCTCTCAACTTGGGTGATGGAATGCAAACCTGATGATGCCACGTGCCACGAAAAAGTGAATTAATTTATTTCTGAGCAATTTCCTAAGTCTCAGCATTCTTCAACCAACAACCAAGTAGATTCTGGCAGAATGATGGTCAGAATCTCCCTCCACTCATTCAGAACATGTTATTGCTGGTGTGGGAAGCAAATCCAGCCGACCAGTAACTCCTGCTTCCAAAGAAAACACTCGCTTTAGTGTATTTGGTGTTTCGAAATCTTTCGAAAATAAATTATTTATTATCCTGACTTTAGGGCTGAACCTGTTTATATGGGCTTGCATCTGTCTGATCTGAAGACTGAGTCACTGACTGACAGACACTCTCTTGGCTGGTCCAGTTACTCACATTATGTCCATACTGTTCCAACAGCTTTAATAAAAATAGCAATATTGAAACTTCTCCCCTGTTGGCATTTCTTCATAGAGACGGGGTGTTGCTTAAAGAAACATCAAATCACTCTTAAAGAGGTCAGATCTGCAGGGTGAAATGGCAGAATTAATGTTGAGAGTCCCTGGCTGTAGATTTGCAGCCCAGCTTTAGACCCCTGAGCAGGATCCAAGAGGATGGGTGAGGGTGTTTGGACGACGAGTGAACGGTTTCAGAGCTTCCCAAAAAAAATGAGAGTTAAAAACCTGCTCCAGTCCAAAACTTGCAGCCCTTCCACCCCTGCCAGCCACTTCCACGTCTGGCAGCTGGGGCAAACTCCAGAGTAGTATTTCCACTGACATCAAGTTAATTCTTTTTCCTCCTTTTCACTTTGTACCCTCAGATTTGTGCAGACTGAAGTGAGAGCTAGAGAGGAGCCTTTTGGACAGGGAGCATGAGGGAGGGTGGGACTGCAGCAGAACTGCCCCATCCCTGTGGCAAAGGCCATCTGTTATATTACATGGAATGGGAGAAGAGTGACTCTGAAGAAATACAATTTTCTTCACTATCCCATCCAACAAGGTGCAAATGTCTCTCCATTCAGTGCAGAATAAGGGGACTCCAGACTGAATTTGAGTACTTACAGACTTGCAGGCTTTGTGCCATCAGTGCCATTTCCTGATTTACTGACTTTCCATTAGTTTGTGACCTTTAAATTTACATTTCCTCAATTTAGTTTTCATCTCATCCTTGCATCATACATTACTTTAAATGCTTTGACACCTACACAGATCCTCAGGTATGAGTGAAAGAAGGGCTGCCTGTATGGGCAGAGATAGGTAAAAAGGTCTGAGGGAACAGGTGAAATTTTGGCCCTCCTCCTCATTTGCTGGATTAAGTGGGAACTGAAACCGGTTGACAGCAAAGGCTGTCCTATAAAAACAAGCAAAATGTCCTGGCACAACTGGTAGACAGCATTTCCATGGGGCCTTGGCCTCCAGATGGCTCTTCTGGGATACACTATAGCCATAAAAGCTGCAAAATCCTGCTAATGCAGCAGCCAGGATGGAGTAGGCATGAAGAGCCTTGGACATTCTGAAGGTCAGAGGCAGTTATACCCCTGCAGTGCAGAGTTAAGGAGAATTGGACACCTCATCACCTCTTCCTGGAGACTTTATTAAAGGTACTAATGGTATCATGGCAAGAAAAGGATTGTCCTGGGATTCCAGTAAACGTTCTACCTCTCTCAACACTGTGAAAGCTTCATTTCCTTACCTGGCATGTCCTTTTGAGAACTACTTTGCAGTGTCTTGAGCCCACAAAGAATTAGTCATGCATATTTATTCTGCAATACACATCTGAGGGTCTGTCTGCCAGGCACTGAGGAAGAAACCAAACCATAGTCAGGTCTTACTATTGTTAGTTTGAATTGCTCAGCATTTCCAATTGAAACACTGATCAGGATTAGGAGCCTGAATATTTCAGATGGTCTGTAGTGAACACAGTGACTTGCCTTTTGTCCCAGAACTCTAAATTCAGTGGGTGTATCATTGCTACATTTACAGGTGATCACTGAAGACCTCTCCACCTGATACTCATTTTTAGGTATCTGAAACAAGTGTCTAATCACTATTTCTCCCTTGATTTCACATTTATTTTTAAAGGAGAAGAAGCAATTCAGTACAGTCTGGACTTCTGCAACCGAGGAGAACATGCAAAGATGAAAAGGATCACACACCTTGGAAGTACAGCCAAAATCTAAGTGAATTCCAACATTCTCCACTTACTCTGCATTTGCAAGCATGGAAGGCCATGAGTAGGATATGTGTTTGTGGTCAAGGCGGTATGCAGGCTATTTTCTGTGTGGATGGAACATGGCTGGTGCTGAAAGCTGTGGGATGGAAGAATGAATGCAGTTGTACTGGGAGAAGGAGGAATGCTTACAGTGTTTTGTGTCCTCAAATGTGGATTCACTTGGACAAGGATGTAAGGTGGGAAAGACATATCCTGAACACCTGTTTCTACATCTGTATTTTTTTTAACTCATTTGGCCTTGCTCCATTCTCTCTGTCCTTATTCTATGCTTAGGTCCTTTCCATTTCAAGTAAAATTTCTCCTCTTATAAAATCATCAGCTTTCAAAGAATGGAATGGGGTCCATGTGGTGTAGAGACTGGGTACACATCAGCCTATAAGAGCACTGAGGAACTGGAGCAGTAGAAAGAATCTCCCCTGGAAACCAAACATCCTCCTGCTGCTGCTCTGAATGTGCTCAAAGTCTGCAACTTCTTTTGTGCTGGTTTGCTGCTGCTACAAAATCACAGACTGGGTAAGGTTGGAAGATACCACAGTGGGGCATCTGGTTTCATGTCTCTGCTCCCCCTGCCCAGGGCTNTTTCCTCCCACAACTCAACCTGCCACTGAAATCAGTAGGAGTTTGGCCAAGTTGAGTTTTTCGGGATGGACTCTTTGGGGAATTCAATTAAGGCAGTCACATTCTCAAAGTCCCTCACAAAAAGTGCATGAAATAAGTTTGCAAACAGTGCTATTCTTACCTTTGTTAGAAAAAGAAATTTAATTGATTTATCAAGAAGCTAAGGCTAAAAATCTCTCCAGAGGCAATGGAAATATATGCACTTCCACTGACCTCTGAATATACATGATTTATGGGAATACCCACTTATTTTACTAAATTCCCACAAACTGACCTTAAAAAAATTAGGCCTTGATCTGTGGTGACTAGGGACTTCACAGGGGTAAAGTCACTGAAGGAGAAAGAAGGAAAAACAGAATCAAAAGTGTTACTTTAAACCAGAAATACATTGGAGGGATAGAAAATCGTTTGTACTAAATAGTGTAACAGAATATGGCTTGGCAAGGTTGTAGGGCTGTGAATGGCAGACACTCAGGTCTTCAAGGTGACTTTGTTTGGCTATTGGAAATTTGAAAAAATAGTAATAATAATTTCAGCTTGGAAATGCTACAGCCACACAGATCTGTAGCCACATGCTTTCCATTCCCAGGGAACCTCCATGGCCACCCCTCCACAGAGCTGCTGGGCTTAAGGATGTCAAACTCCACCCTGGAAGTTATTTTTTTACAGGATGGCTACTGCTCCTCAGTGCTCTGCTGCGTATCTGGTGGATCCACGTTCTGATGGATCACAGACACATTAAGAAAAATTCCTTTATGAAAAGCTCTATGGTCTCTTATGGTATTTCTACCAAGATGGCAGGCCCTTGACTCTCAGGATGTCCAAAGAAATAATTTAATGCAGGAGACTGGACAGTATGTAGTGTCTCCTCCCTGCCAAGATCAAGAGTTTTGTTCCTTCTGTTAAATTTGGACCTGAGATTCAGAGGGTGCAAATGAGATTCACACGCCTGCTTATCAGCCCCCACAGCAAATGCTAGTTCTTAAATGTTCTTTCAAAAAAGGCTTGATGAAATTTAACCTTCCTTCTTGCAGTCCCAGCACAGCCAGTTCCCCCGAATTCAGACAAGAAATATGAAAAAAATGAGCTATTTCAGGTGTCAGGTCCAAAATACTTCCTACTGTACATGTGAAAAAAGCATTGGGAAAATAATATGGGCCACCATCACTTTTGATGTGCAATGCTCCAACTGATCCAGGGTCTTGTATGATCTGGGAATGGAGGAAATGTAAAAGCCCAGAAGTCATCAAAAATAGATCAGAACAAAATCTGTAAATTTATTTGTCTAAAGAGTGAAAAGTTGGTCAGACCATTCCCCTTGGAGGCTCCAAACCAGGACTGATGTCCTGTCACAGATCAGAGATCTCAGCTGAAGTTGCTCTTTGATCTCCTCATGGTGTTTGAAGTAAAGAAGCCGTGGAGTCCGTCAGGATCAGACCATGAGAGCCTGCAGCCAGATTTGGATCTGGACTCTGTGGGTTTGGCTCGTTTCTAGGCGTAACTGAAAATGTGTTTGGTGGTCTGATTCAAGTCTCCAGCAAACAGGTGAGTTGGCTTTGTGCAAAACCACTGCATAATTCTGCCTGATTGGCACCTTTCACTTAAAGGAGCCTGAGCTGCATTAGCCAGCACTGAATTAAATTGGCAAAGGCTTAGGGAGGTTTGGAAAGAAGTAGGCTCTGTTCAAGGCATAGATTCTCTCATTTTCATGAACCCAAACTCACACTTGAATAGAAAGTAGAGGAAAAAGCTCCCTACCCACTCTCTGACGTCAAGAAGAATGGCATTCATCTTAAAACAAACAAAAAATCCTCCTTAAAGTGATAATCTTACAATAACTAATTATTTCAGTGAACAAATGACACCAAGATGATCCTGGAGTCAGAGGCATGAACTTCTAGCTGGTAGGTCAGTGGTAACATATCTTGTTTGAACAAGCCTGACAAAGATCTGCTGAGCAATATCCATCAGGGCCAACAGTGCTTGGCTGTCTGTGTTGTGGTGGAGAGATGGACTTGGATAACAGGGTCACTCACTCCTTCCCTCTCACCAGCCAAGCATAATGAAGCACAGCCAAAGCCTTCTTCAGCACAATGGCAAGAGGGAAATACTAAAAAGACCTAGAAATGGCCGATATGGATGAATTAGGATGACATGGTTGCAGTAACAATGATCTGAGACGGCACAGCCAGTGCTGAAGCCAACACAACCCTGTTCCAACCCCCTCCTTCCTCTCTCCTCACAGTGTTCATGCTGTGTTTTCATGTGTGCTGCAAGAAATTACACAAGTACATCCAGCCCACAGTGGTGTCAAGGGATGTCTGCACCACAAACTCCAGCACAGTGCTGAGGAACCTGGACCAGCTGCAAGTGACCTCATCGGGGCACCTCTGGCCTCAGAATTTGCTCTGCATAACTACTTTCTAATGTGATTTTAAATGCTGATAACAACATTAGCATTGTAGCAGAGCTGAGGTGTCTAAGGCCAGGGACATCCTGATTTAAACACAAACCAACATCTACCCTCAACACTTGTGAAATGCAATCAGACACATCAAGGGGGTATGGAGAGATGAGCAGGCTGAGCAGAGATCAGCTGAAGATATGCACTGGTTTAGTTCTCACAGGAAATCCTTGCTGCTCTCCAATCCAATTGTCAGCTGAAAATGGAGACAAAAGAGAGAATAGAAAATTACAGCCTTTTTTTTTTTCTCTGGTGAAGGAGAGTTTTGCCTGGCTGTCATCCTAAAATAGAGAATGAAAATTTCACTGGATGCATTTGGTACATTCTAATATTTATTAGCTAAGCTATGAAAAGTTTTCTTGTGCATAGAAATCCAGCCTGAATTTTTGAGAAGCAATTACTATCTTAGTCATTTCACAAATTAGGCCTAGAGTGAATGAGGTTTTGGCAGTAAAAGTGATATGTATGATATCACTTAGAGCACCTTAATCTATTTCCAGAAAAAGGTCAGATTATCAGCTCAGCATCTAATTTCTGGAGCAAGACTCTTTTCTAGGCTGTGTTCTTCCTGGAAACCCACTAACAACAGAAGTGTGTGAAGCAACAAATCATATTGGTTTTGCCCAATGTTTGGGAGCAGAGGCAGCCCCAGAGAAGGGCAGCCCAGCCCTTGCAGGATCCATGTTGAATTGGGAAGTGTAGATTCATTCAAAGAAATCTGGTTCACCACAGGCCAGGAGATATCTTTTAAACCAGCTAAGAACATGCCTTCTCCAGCCATGAGAAAGAAGTCATAAAAAGACAAATGAACTGAGAATCTAAGACCATAATCATCCTGGGCCAGGACAAAGAGGATGCAATGGTTGGGGAAGCCTTTCAAGTGTAACTGAAGAAGTAAAGGGGCACAGCTCAGTGATGATAACAGATCAGTGCAGATTAACACCCTTTTCAATTCCTAGGTGTTGGTTTGGCACCCAGAAGAGAAATCTTAACATATTATTTGTGTGGAATGTACTCAGAAGCTGAAGGAAGCCACAAAAAATGGACTGATACTTCTCTATTCATAGCAGTAGCTGATGGCTGAATCCAGTCCTTCTCTTTCTCCACTGCATCTTAGAAAATAGCTTTTAAATTCATCAGATCTTGGACATACAGCATGGGGAACGTTCCAGCAAGTAGCCGTTTATTTTATAAGGGGATTTAAATATTGTAAAACTGAATAAAATGCAGGTGTTTCCATTACAGACAAGTGAACCTTGTATAAGCTCTACAAAGACGTGACTTCCAGATTAAAAAGACTTTGCACAGTTTGTTCTGCCTCAGTGAAGGAGGTGGATTTTTGAATCAGCTGGGGCAGCATCTTCCTTTGTGCTACACAGTCCTGGATTCCAACCTCTGCTCTGTTTGCACACCAGGAAAACACATGCAGGAGGACAGCTGGTGGCCATATTTACATCAGCACAGTTTTGTTAACTTTGAAATTTGGCTGAACAAGTTCAACCACCAGATTGCCCAAACACAAATAATTTCCATGGAGTGTTTGGAGCTGCCATGGTTTCTGTGAGGGATGGGCACTGACCCCATGTTGTGCTGCTGTTCAGATGACCCAGCCCAGGTTGCTGCCAAAGGATGTTGGGATTGACCAAAGCAGGAGCATAAATGCATGTGGAAAATAGATCCGCTGATTTTCACACTGGGTTTTGGTAGCAAGGACAGAATTCCAACTACCTCTTGGAAAGCTTCTCCAGTCATCAAACCCAAAACTTCTGACCCAGGCCAGCCCTCTCAAGAAGAGATATTCTGTGGAAAACCTTACAACAAGGTTTAATGATAATGAAGCTTCACTTGTGTCAGTTCATTGACTCCTGATTTACACCAGTAAAAATGAACGATAGCCAAGGTAATACTAGATAATTATTAAATATATAATCAGTGTAACCATGCCCTCTAGAGGACTAAGTTTACCTTCATAGAGTCAAAACCAACCCTTGGGTCTGAACACTTAAAATCTGGGAAGAGGCATTTTGGATGTTTTCATTCCTTCCTCCTCTGAATCAAGACATGAATCATGATTTCCTTCCCAGCTCCTTACCCTACTGTGGGTTGAACCAACCCCCAAGATGGCACTGGTAGGTGACTTTAATGTTTGTACCAGGCTGGTGTCTCTGCCAAACAATTAATTCAGCTCATCCCCATCAAGGGTCTTATCCAACATCTTAATCTCTACCAGAGGGAAAGCCACTTTTGCAGACATTTCACTGCTTTGCGAGGCCTGACCCAAACCAACATGTTGAGTGTTAAGTAAGCAGTGTTCATGTTCTTACCTCCTGCTTTACCCATCTTCCTTTCCTTGTTTTCTGCATTCACTGGCAGTTTCCCCAACTTTCCTTGGTCAGTGTGGTTTACATTCCCAGTTGGCTTGAGCTGCAAAAATGCAAGTGAACTCAACCTGCAGTTTGTTTGTGGTGGCTGTGATTGTCCCAGTTGCATGGGCTGCTGGGGCAGGATCAGCTCACTGTGTCCCTGTGTCCTCAGGGCAGGCTGGAACATGGTCCTGAAGGAACCAACAAATGCTTGAGGAGTTGGTTTTCAGCATGAAACATTCACGTTCTGAGACCAGGAACCCACTGTGAGCGTGTGAGCCACAGCTGTGTGCCAGCTACTTTGAAAAACAAAATCTGTAAAGGAACAGGGAAATGGGAGGTAATAGAAAGGAAGCTCTTTCTCATCAGTTCAGTAGGATTCTGCTGGGCAGAACCAGCCCAGGGAAGCAGGGCTGAAATGTGGCTCCAGTCCAGGCTATTGAGGGATGAGAATACAACAGGCAGAACAAGCATTTGCTTTCTACCAGGGAATATTTTGCATCTTTTTTGTGGCACCTCAGCTTGTGTCTCAAGTTAGGCTGCTCCCCATGAGTTTAAGGGACAAAGGTAATTAAGAGTTCAGCTACAATTTAGTAGTGATGTTGAGTGACCCAAAAATATCTTGGGTGTGAGATTGTCAGAGCCTGGACCATTAGCTTTGAGCCATTGGGATGTTAGACAGCAAATACTCTACAGCAGTCAGACATTGGTTTTCAAAACCATTCTGAGGATGTTTTCTTTTTTCTTTTCTTTTTTTTTTTTTTTCAATCCCACTTTATGGTATTCTGTTCTTTCCCTGACTTTTCTCTTGGTACAATCATATGTATTTTTTGCCTTGGTTACTTTGGTGACCTGGTTTCTTGCTTTCCTTTGGAAATGTTGAGGTGTCTCAGCAATGGAGAGGATGAATCCGTCAATATACAGTGGGGCTGGGAAAACCCCAGCAGAAAGGAGGCTGTGAGGATTCCAGAGCCTTTGGAAACAGCTCAGCAATAAAGGGTGCTGTCATTTCTTTTCGTTTCAGCTGGTATTGCTGCACTGAGTGATGCTGCCCTTTCTCTTAGTTCAGAAAGACCTCATGCCCAGTCTAAAGGGCCAAACTCAAAAAATTTTAGTGGCAGTCGAAAAATACACAAATTTTCTGGCAGTGGGAAGCTCTTGGCATATTGGAAGCTGAAGGATGATTTACTGGGAAGGTGCAGATCCTCAGAGAGGGCTGAGCATGGGGACAAGCACTCAGGCTATAATTCCTTCTCAGGAACACCAACTGCCTCATGTTGGGATCCTGTCACTGCTTAATCCCAGTTTAGTGCAGATACCATTGGCTTCACCAGCAGCAAACGCACCTGAGAAACAAGCAGAGAGTTCATCAAGAGAAAAACCAAGCCACCTTGGCCAAGCAAATGATATGATATAAAAGATATTGAAAATTTGGAACACAAATCTTGAATAAATGCAGAATAGCATAAGATGATGATCTAATTATTGTATTTTTAAGTTGAAATTGAGGTTGTAATCTTTAAGCATTCTCCCTAACAAAAGTTAGGGGGTAAAATTCGAATATATATTTGTTATTATCTGTTTTAAAGAGTCTTGCAGACGAAAGAGTGAATTCCGTACAATTTAGGTGAAAAACGTTCCCCCAGAACTCAACACCCCTGGGGATGGATGTACAGCATTTTAAGGATTTTGAGTCATCCCACTGATTTCAGCCAGATTAGTCATACACTCAGCCTGAGCACAGCCACGAGCTCCGTGCGCGACCAGACTTTTTACTTCCAGAAAGAAGAGCTGGGTCATGCTCAGGTTTCCATCCATTAAACCAATGGCACAAACCTGCACCTTGAGTGTTTGAGAAGTGCTGTGCAAAAATGTGTGTGGATTTACAGCATGCAAGGATTTTTTTTGCCTCCAATCAGCTGAATCTGAATCGAATGAATGGGTGTGTTGAAACAAAGACTGAAAAACAAGAGCGTGTTGTGTAAACTGATAATATAACAGTACTGTTAGGGCTGAGTAACGAGCTCGACTTTCTCTGAAAGTGGTAAACATTTTTCCAGTTCTGAATGTTGATATAGCTACAGTGACTGGCACTCTGACTAAACTCCATTGTAACTGAAATTTAAAAGTAGTTAACAAAATAATTTTATTGTCAAATGAGTGAAATGTGGGTTCACCTTTTGAGAACATCATTCTTTGGTTTGTAGTGTCCCTTAAAGGCTAATCTAAAAGAAAATTAAGTTAATTTCATGCTCACCACCTTTAATTTGCAGAAGTGAAAACCTTTCAGGACCTGCCAATTACTAAGGAAACTTCATAGCTGGATTATTCCCAAATTGCACACCCTTTATTTTAACCACTAAAGGCAAACACATGGTTTTGATGGGTCGTAAAAGAACAGGTTGCTTTTTCAGTATTGAAAGAAGCTGTAATTACTTCCCTTGTTTGGTGACTTCCTGATTTACTTAGGTTGTTATGGGTGATCCTATTCTGCCAAGGTAATTGGAGCTGCTGGAGTGCAGTTGATGACCTGAGGGAATGACCAGTGGCTTTTCAGTCCAGGTGACTTGCACCTAATGAGTGGAGTCATGCTTCCCAGGAAACGGGGACACTATAAGTGCCTAAAGCAACTTGGTATGTGTACTTTAAAGGTTTATGTTCCACAGTCCAAACAAATTATGTCTCTGTATGATTTTCAGAAACAAAGTCAGTTCCAGATACAGAGAAATTAAAGGTATTTTCCTCAGACAGAAACAGGAAAAATAGATCTCACCAGAAAGGTGAGCTATAGATATTTCTCAAGACAATAAAGTGCTGCCACACTAACACAGTTCCTCAAATCAGTTCTCATCTGTAACATGAGATATAATAAAACATGGTTGCAATGAGTGGGTTCTTCGAGTAAGAATCAAATTACTTAAGAGGTAGAATTGAAACCACACAAGTTTTCAAAGGCTAGCACAGCCTGTGGGAGGGCATTGTGCCTGAGTCATCCTTGGAGGAGGGGGAAAGTTGCATGCAGTTATCCTCTTGAGGGGACCAGCCACCCCCTCAACCCTTCCCTTCCTTCTCCCAGCAGATGGGACAGGCAGCCACCCACCATCTCAACAGTGCTCTCCAGAAAAGGGGTTTTTCTTCCCTGGCAGAGTGTTCTGGGTTTAGCTACAACCGCTGTTTGTTTTGGTTTTTTCACAGTTTTCCAGATTTGTGTTAGATTACCTTTCTCTTCAGAAGGACAAACTTGCTGCATTCTGTCTGGAGTCGAGATACATGATAAGAACCCGTGGTTCCCAATCCAAAGTATCTGAGATCTCATATGTTTTCAAACTCATGTTCTTGGCTGATTGTGCTATATGTTGGTTGCTCCAAGTAAATTGATGGGAAGAGGTTAAATCAGCCAACTCTGAGGGTAAAAATCCACAACTTTTCCTTCATGACTCCAGTAGAGTGTGGTGGATCTGTCCAGGTAGGAAATCTTGCAGGGCATGTGAGTACCTAGAGAAGTCACAGTGAGATAAAAACAATTTATACCACAGTGTAAATTCAATTTAAACACCTTATAACTGTCTGGTTTTGGGAGAACAAAATCTGATGTACTTTTACTCCAGGTGGAAAGCAAGCATGGGAAAAGACTGAGGAATAGTTGAGATGCTGATGATGAACACCTAAATTAATCTCACAGTAACTAAACCACAGATTCATGGTCTCTGCTAGAAGGTGACACTTGAGGATGTGAGTGTGCAAGGAAAGCCCAAAATTCAGGTCTCTAAGATGCTCAGAATCTATGAACTGATGTTAAAACACTAACCAGGAAAGAGTTTGGCTGTAGGTTGTCTTCAAAGTGGCAAGAATATGCTGACACTTAAACTTCTCAAATCTTACAGCATCTTAATTTCAGAATTTATTGCAGGAGTCATCTTGCTCTTAATGCAAGAGACTGCAGACAAGCACATTTACAACTAAGAGTCACCAGCACCTGCAGGCACCAACAGAAAGTCTCACATACAGTATCCAGATGTCCTGCATGGCTGGAAAAGGCACAGAGAGCACAGGATCCTCCAGAGGATCCTCTGGAGGATCCACTATGGAGGGCAATCCTTAGAAAGACAGGTGGCCAGTTCATCATTGCAAAGGCTCATTCTCTTTTCCTTCTCAAAGTTCAACTGAAAACTATTTAAAATACTAGAAAACCTGGACATTTCTTCAAGGTATCCTAATAATATGAGCCTTCTTGGAAAACACAACCAAGTCCCATTTCCAGTGGCTGGCATACCAGCTGAGTGCAAGAACATCCATTGTAGCATTTTACTTCAACCTGGGACCAAAATTAGTGATTGAGGAGGGTCTTCATAATGTAGGGAGCTCCAGGAGCCTTTGCTAGGCTGATCAGTTGAATAACAGCATCATCAGGGATTTAGAGATGATCTGAAGAACAAATAATTTTAATTCATTATGGATCCTGAAATAGGAGAAACAGAGCGACTACTGATGATACCGAAACAACATTTACAGAAGGAGTTAAAGCAGAAACCTGAGCTTGAGCTTGGGAGGGCACACACACCTCTGAACACACACAGTCAAGTGGCAGGGGAAATCTAGAAAAGTGATAATGCAGAGACAGATAATAAATTATAGTTTGCAATGCTATGCCTCAAGGGAAAAAATCCTATCTATTAACTACGGCAGATAAAATTTAATTCTGTGAAGTAAAAAGGCACATCTGGACACCTCATTCACCTGGGACTGGCAGCACTGCCAGACTCAACCCCACACCCCAAATACAGCAAATGAGGGGGAGGCTGTGGGTGAAAATGCCACTCATGGTCTCCAGCTTTTTAAAAGCAGAAATCTCCACCATCTGACACTGACCAAACTCTCAGAGCTCATTCCCATCAAAGCTCCTGGCTTGGACAAAAGCTGGGAAAGCAGATCTGTCCTGGTCTCCAGGATGGACTAGGGGACACCAGAGCTGTGTGTCAGCATCCCACTCTCACTTCACTGGAAAAACACCCCCCACCTTTCCCATTCCCAAGTCAAAGAGCCTTACGAAAAAGTGATGTCCAAACAATCTGGGGAGGACTGAAGCATTTGCCCTGTGTGGGTGAGTAGAATCATTTGGGTTGGAAACAACCTCCAAGATCATCGAGTCCAACTGTTAACCCAACACTGCCCAATCCAGCACTAACTATGACCCCAAGTGCCACATTTACACAGCTTTTAAATCACTCCAGGGACCTGATTCCACCTCTTCCCTGGGCAGCCTGTGCCAGGACTTAATAACTCTTTAGGTGAAGAATCTTTCCCTAATATCCAATCTAAACCTTCCCTGGAATAAGTCTTGTCCTATCACTTGTTTCCTGGGAGAAGATCCTGACCCCTACCTAGAACTCCTTTCCAGCTGTAGATAAGAAGTTTCCCCCTGAGCCTGCAGCCACCCATGGCAGCCCTCTAGTAATGTGACTCATCCCACCATGTTCCCCTTAGAGGTTGAGGATTTGGACTATCTTGTTCAGCTGCAGTAGAATGAACAGCTGAATTTACCAGCTTCCATGGTCAGATGTGTGAAAAGCTACTGGAAAATTACATTAGGTAAGTAATTACCTGAGATCTTTGTGGCCTTCAGGGAGACAACCATCACCAGTCAGGTCCGCTGGGACTCAGTCTGTGCTCAGAAGAGGCACAGCACCACCCAGGAATGACAGGGCCTGAGCCCTCCAGGAGAAACAAGGGTTTGCCATGGAGTCCTCCTCCTTTTTACAAACCTCCCTGAAGGAAAGGCAGTGATTGGCAGCATCCCTGGGGGAGCTCCCAACTGAGGGAACAGATGCTCTCTGCTTGTCTGCCCACCTCCCCTCCAAACTGATCTGACGTGCCCAGAAAGCAGAGTATGGGAGATGATGATGATTAATAGCTTTGTTTACTCTTCCCTGATATGTTATAACAGGCAAGGAGATAACATTTGTTGAAATACAGATCTGTCATAAAAATAAGGAACCAAAAATGCAAGTAAAACAAAACGGTCTTCGTGTCTTAACTTTCCAGATGTAGGTTTCTGAGTTCCCACTTGGGTTGTTATTATTATTATTACTACTATTACAATAATAATAGGATTCCCAGTCATGGAGTGGAACCAGCACTTGTATAGAAGCACTAAGGCTGGAGAGCAGAGGTGAATGCAGCCAGCCAGGGGAGCAGATGTTGTCTTGCCTGCTTTTTTCAACATGCTGAGCCCTCATAACCACCATGGCCACTGGGGACATTCAGCCAGGCAGACGAGTTGGTGGGAGACCAAAATCCTCTTCTAGTCACAGATTATGAAAGCATCAACCACGTTGGTCAGAAAGGAGGAGGAGGAGGCTCAGGAGCAGCCTCAAACCTCATTAAGGAATGTCCCGTCCCTCTATTGCTTTTCCTCCAAACATGGGTTTGAACTACAGGATTGGGAGCCAGGCCCAGGTGGTTTGGGGCTCAACTTCCCCCCCAAACCTGGATGAGTTTGGATGCTGGTATTTGGCCTCTGTTTGTCAATGAGAAGGGCTAGCTGCAGACTTTGGATCTAAATTCAACCGTTCCCAAACTTCTGTGGGAATGCTCTGACCCATCTCTATTTGTCTTGGGTAGGGGAGTTCTGTGGTGGTATCTGCAGTGGAACTTTCCACCAGCAACAACACGAGAGACAAAGAACTCCTGCTCTGACCTTTATAAAACTATTCCTTAACAAAATTTACTCAAGTAAAGAATCCACAGCCCTCTTTGGTTTTACTCATTTAATTGATAGGGACATAAAATATTTTGCATCGTTTTAATAATAGTTTGGTTTTCTGCTATTTAAAAAAAAAGTTCATTTCTCTGAACATATTTTTAGCAAAAATATTTTGCTTGAACTTTTTTCCTCTCCCTTCAAAGGCTGCTGCACAGTTCTGGGGTGCTAAATACTAAACTCACATTCTACCACTCCATCTCCTCCCATTTGGATGGTAATCACAGGATCTTGATGCCAAACTCTGGAAGATATTTTTTCCAGCAGCAGCATCTGGCTTCTTGGCAGCCCCTGTGAGCAGTTGTGTTGGCAGCGGTGGGAGCTGCTTGAGTCTGTCATGTGTTTAGGCTGCTGCAGAGCTGTCTGAACCGCCTTGTTGCCTTAGACAGTATGTTCTCTTGACTTCCATTTCAGTTCGAGAAATTTGTACTTTCTGTTGTGCGCCTGGTAACGAAACTCTGTGGGTCCTGACAGGATCTATATATAGTTGGTCTGTTCAAGAATAACAGGGGATGTTTGCAGGGCCATGTCAGCCCAGCTCCTGCTCCGTGACCTCTGCAGAGGGATCGGTTTGCACGGCCTGAACTTCAGCCACCTCTAGAAGGGATCGAACCCACAGGAGACCCTTGAGCTCCAGACACTCTCCCTCTTCTCCTGCCACATGCCAGGAACTCTCTGACTAATTCTTGTCACGGGAAGACCAAGATTCCAGCCTGCAAACTGACTCATGCAGCTCATTCGAGAAGCCCCCTTCTGCCTCCTGATTACCTTCAATTTTGTATTCCCGTGAAGGCACCCAGGAGGGATCTGCCACTCCTGCTCCTCAACTTGTCAGGGGAAAACTTTGAACTTGACTCCCTTTCATGATGAACAGTAAGATAGAGAGAAGTGAAGAATGGATTCATTTCCTAAAATGTAAATGCATAATTCCTATTTCTGGAGAAAGATGGACATGAAAAAAGAAAACTCTGCTCAGTTGTATAACTGCTGTTAAGCCTGACTTTTTCTCTTGGTTTCATCCACCAAAACTTACCAGAGTGCTCATACAGCTTTCTGGACTGTGATTAATGCAAGACTTTGCCCTCCTGTTCCCAATGCTGGAAACCTCTGCTCTAGGAGAGATATTCCACTTTTCTTCCATTGTCTCAAAATTTTGTGGGAGGATGAAGAATATATTTTATGACGTGGTGGTTAAGGATTTCTTTTTGCACCAGGAAGGCCCTGAATAGAAAGGCTGAAGCCCAGAATTCTACCTGTGGCCCAAATTAACTGTGATTCAAAAGAGCAGTATTTTGCTGAAGTACCACCTTTTAACACTTACTGCAGAAGAATTGTCATCCTTGCTTAGTTCTGGCAACAAAGGTGTCTCTCTGGCCTGGTAAGACTTCATGGCCTGAGCACAAACATCTTTCCCAGAAAAGTTCAAGTTGCTCCAGAAAGGAAGGTTGAGGCTCTGTTCTAAACATATGAAAATTAATACTAATACTAATAATCCGCGTAGTTTATTATGCCAGGTCTTGGGCAAAACTACAGAAACATCTGCTGAGTCCTGTTCTCACAGGATCTGGTGTTGGTTGGGTCTGGGTTGATGACCCAAGGCTTCAGCTCTGAGGAGTAAAGATGCTCTGTGACCACCTGGAACCTTCTATGAAAGGACAGAGTGCTACATGCTGCTGAAATGCAACTGAAACTTGTGATTGAAACATTTTTCCCTAGTATTATTACTTATCCAAGTTCTAATGAAATACCTGACATCTTTAGAAAAGTACTCTTTAGTGAATGTAAGAGAAATTTGGGCTTAAGTTGGAAGCAGTTCTTCTGAGAGGTGGGGGTCCTCCAGAAATTCTGCTCTTAAAGGAGTGTGTGAGAGGGCCACTGTACATCCTCAGTTACACCTCCCAGACTCACAACCTCTCCTACAGCCAGAACCACTGAACATCCCAGTGTACTCAAAACCCTCTTCCCTGCATTTCCCCTTAAAGCTTCCTTGGGATGAACAACCAGGAGGTGTCAAAAGGCAGCAAACTTGATTTAGGTTTCACACGGTATCTGTGGCAGCAAAAAGACACATTACAGGTTCTGTGAAACTTCAGTGAGATACTGTCACTGAATGATCCCTTTTGCACAGCTGAAGCACACACAGCACCCCTTGGCTGAGGTTTCTCTCTCCCTCCTGCTCCCATTGCAAGGTTGGATGAGCTTCTACTCAGTAAACCTGCAGGTACCACAGGAACCACATCGGTGTGGGCTGGAGGAAATGCTGAGTGAAGATGAGTGAGCATTTCAAGATTTCAAAACCTTAAAAAAATTGAAATAAAAATTGTTTCAGAAGATTGCTGAAAGCAGCAGGAAGATGGATCCAACTGTGCATGGAGGCCCTGAGCCACAGCCACTGTTGGAGCACAGAGAGCAGAGAGGAAAACCAACTCCTGTACATCAAACAGACTGTTCTATAGGAATCAAGCAGAGGCCTAGTTGTGTGGGGGATTGTTTCTGCAGGGTATCCCAAAGATTTAGTCTGTAATGGGATTTAGTGACACTGGGCAGAGCTCTCAGTGCTGGAATGGATGACTTGACAGTTTATGCAATATTTTGGCTTTCATTGCATATGTGAATCACCCACCAAACCTGCTGCCATCAGGGAAGTGCTGAGGAACAGCAGTGCGAGTCAGAGGCTCAAACCACCCTGTATCCCTTTGTGAGGTGGGCAGGTGGGGACTCATGAGCTGGCCCAGCAAGGCACCCTATGGACTCAACAGTGTCTGCAAAGAGTGGTCACTCGTGTGCCTGGAAGAAAAGGGTCTCTCTTCCCACAGTTCTCTGCCAACAGGTTGGAGCAGCCTCCAAGTAACCAGCCCTCTCTGTCCAGGATCCCACACACAGTAACTAAACTAGTCCTCTCCTGGGCTGCCTCTCCTGTCTGTGCTTCCCTGGAAGCCCATGGCCAGGCATGGGGAAAACCACCTGCACAGACCCCTCCCTGAGGGGATCTGCCAGTCCTTCAATGTTCAGGCCAACTGAGGAGCTGAAATTAAGAGGTCAGAGGTGTGAGAGCTCTGTCTGGTCAAGGGTCATGTTAAGAGTCATGGCTTTATGCTCCTCAGGGAGAACACCGTGGCCCAGCATGTGATGAGAGTATCTGTACCCAAGGTTTTCCACAAAATCAGAATAAAACCATGCTGCTCCAACTCCAAAGCTGATTTTTATACAGGGACATTTGAAAAGCTTCTTGTGGTTTGATAGAGTGTTTAAGAAGAAAACAAAACAAAAGTTTGGACATGACTTGCCTTGTTTATTTTTGAAGTCTGAATTGGGAATTAATTTTGTTTCCCTGCTTTTCTATTCCCTTCTGCAGCTCTGACAGGGCTGAGGGATTTGTGTAACTATCTCCAAAAGATCACAATCATGAAAAATTTAGGAACAAGTTTGTTCTTGTTTATTTACCATTTCAATTCACCATCCCTAATTTCTTAGCACTTGCTGAGATATGACTATATCCAACCATATAAATCTGGACATTTCAGAAGTTTCAGAGCTATGTCTCGGTGAGAACCCTGACTCAGACTTAATTCCAGGCACTTTTGCTGACATATGGATTCAGAGAGACCTGATCAGGTTTCAGACTTTTTCAGTTCTTTTTCAAAGATCAACACACACGCCAGACGTTCTGTGATTCACTCATCACTAATAAACAATCATTTTACTATTGCAAAACCTCATTGGACTGCTCTTTGCAGCCCATATCAGAAATGCTGTTTTAATGAACTCAATTCATGCGTTTCGTCTGAATTTACAGGAGTTACTCCAGGGGTGATTTTGGATCAATGTATTTAATTTGTTTTGTGGGATAGAGGAACATTCCTTCCTCATATATGTGGTTTATTTGTGTCTATGCATTCTGCAAGAAAGGACATAAGTCATTTGGGGATCTGTCCTAGGAAATGTAAGGAACCACATTAAGAAATTAGGAAGATGGATTATTTGGAGGGGTTCCTTTAAGACCCAACAGAAGCTATTTTTTTGAAAACCTTTATGAAGAACTGAGCCCATGCAGCATTTCAGTGTATTCCCAGAAATTCCAGAAATGTTTAATCAGATATTTAGAATTTCCAGTATTAACCAGAAATGTTGCCAATGGAAAGTTGGACTTCTAGTGCAAGACTTTTGTCTTATTAAGGCAAATTTTCTTGTAGTTAAAAGGTGTTACTTCCCGGAATTTTATTATGGAAGGGCTGGAGAAGTAACAGCTCATGGCAGTTGTGGATTTTATAGATACCCACTAATTATAAGCAAAACCCCAAGATGCACAGTTTGATTTCATTCAAAAACGTAAAAGGGCCAAGATGAGGTTCTGAGGGGAACCCAAGAGATGAATGTCATTCCCATTGAGTCCAAACATTTCTGATACATGTGTCTCCAAATGCTTTTGGAAATCCCAGTTAAAAATCTCAGCAGTTGAAATGTTTTCAGTGGAGCAACTGGGTCCAGTCTGATACATCTGCAAAGAGCTAGAAAGGGCTGACCACTTTCAACTGCTTTTTTTTTTTTTTTTTTCGTTTGAGTGGAGCAAGATCAGCTCTTCCCAAGACCTGCTTAACCACTCACAGGATCAGGTGTTTGGACATCAAATATCTTATGCAATCCTGGCCTGGGCAAGAGAAAAGGAAAGAACCCAAGTGAAATCTCCATTGACTTTAATAAATAACCTCCTGTGCCTTCAACAGGGCCAAGGTTTTGTGCAAATTTCCTCACCTCAGACAGTGCCTGAGTTCTTTTCACACAGCTGACACAGATCCAAGGATGAACTTTTCTTTCTCAGCTGGGCAGGGCCATTCTCCCACTCAGTCAGTGGTTCAGGCCACCATCAATTCCTTGCAAATTGAGGGAAGAGTCTTTCTAAGAATCCCGTCATCTTTTTAAGTGACCCTGGATTATTCTGGCAATGCAACTTCCCACAAGTACCCTCAGAAAAGGCTCGGAGCAATAAATCAAGCACAAGTGTAGGACAGGTGGGCATTTACTACCTATAAATACAGCAATGTACCTGATCTCTCTCCTTCCTACCTGCAGCTGTGGGGAATCAGCGGGTATTAGAACTTTGACTAAGATTGACTAAGATACCAAATAGGTCCTGACTGAGGGAGGAGACAAAGCCAAAAGGATGCTGGAAAACAAAAAGGGCACAAGCAGACAGTACACTTTGGAAATCTAATTACCACATCACACACATGTTTCCTATTTTGCTTTAAATTTCATCATCCTTGAGTACATTATATCACTTCATGGCTCATGGATCAACATGGCTTTATGAAATTCCTACTGAATCAGCTCTGAGACATGACCACATAATTTTTATCTTCTCCACCTGTCCTCAGTTTTGGGTCTGTTCTACCTCCAGGGACTGTCACCACAGCCGAGAACATTTCTCTAGCTGAAGATACACTTGAAGCCCTGTCATGGCCATGTCTTTCACAATGACACAGCAAAGGGTGGCTGTGGTTCCCCTCTAAAGCCTCTTCCAGTAGCAATGACATCTGCCACCAGCAGATGCCCAGCAAGCCACTCTTGACCTGCCAAGTGGCTGAAGATGTGGCTCAGAGAGCTCAGAAATATAGAAAATTAGAATCATGAGCAGTGGAAAGCCCTCTAAGATCACCAAGTCCAACCATTAACTGCCATGTTACCACTAAACCATGTTCTCAGGTGCCACATCTACACATCTTTCAAATCCCTCCAAGGATTGTGACTCCATCACTACCTGTTCCAAGGCCTGACCCCCCTTTCCAGGAACAAATTCCTCCTGATGTCCAACCTGCCCCTCCCCTGGCCCAGCCTGAGGCCGTTCCCTCTCCTCCTGTCCCTTGTTCCCTGGGAGCAGAGCCCGACCCCCCCCGGCTCCCCCCTCCTGTCAGGGAGTTGGAGGAGCCAGAAGGTCCCCCCTGAGCCTCCTTTTCTCCAGGCTGAGCCCCCCCAGCTCCCTCAGCTGCTCCTGCTGCTCCAGCCCCTTCCCCAGCTCCATTCCCTTCCCTGGACATGCTCCAGCATCTCTGTCTTGATGAGCTTGGAGCATCATCCCAGGGGTTTTGCAGAAGACAATGAGCTCAGTGCACATCATTACCAACTTGGTTCAGCCAGACAGTATGAAAACAGAAAGCCTAAAGTCAAGTCTCTGCTCACTGGGAGAGACCTGGGGCTATAGAGCAGCCAATTAACAACAGTTTTGATGTCTCCTGCCTGCGACTTCTGTGCTGTCACAAGATATGTGGAAGAAAATCCCTCTTGAAAACCTACCTGAAACTCTACAATCCCACTCACCTCACACTTCTTCCCCCCTCAGTCTGGTCTGCCTGTCCTGGGACCCTTGGAAATCAAGAGATCATAGAATAATAAAATCATTTAGGTTGGAAAAGACTTTTGCCATCACTGAGCCTAAACATCAATCCAGCACTGCCAAGTCCACCACCAAGTCATGACCCTGGAAGTCATTTTACTCAGACAGGGAAACAGAGTAACAGCAAAATTTGTCTCCAAAATATCTGTATACTAGAATCTTTTGAGTAAAAAGCTACATTTTGACCAAAGTGAAAAAAAAACCATCTTATTGAAATTAGTCCCGGTATGTCATTCATTTTCCACAGAGAGTAATGAGGAAGTTCAGAGGGACTCTGTTACCTTTTCATTAAATAAAAAGTGGGTTTTATCTGCTATAAACATCTCAGCTGAGATTTCTTCAGGTACAAATCTCACCTTTTGTAGGTTTATCCAGTGTGAACCATCTGCCAACCAAAGTTCACATCATTTAACCAAGAGAGATCAACAACCTCAGGACCAGAACAGTGAAATACAGATTATTCGAAGAAAAAAAAAACTATTTAAAAATGGGTTTGTGTTTCACTAACTATAAAGATTCTCTTGCTGAGAATATTTCTTAGAGGTTCAAGACAAGTGGTTGGCTTACAATACCTGCAAATTATTCTGTGGTAAAGTGGTGTGACTTAGACCTCCTGATACCTTGTTGTTAGCAGTTACTTTTTCCTGGATTTACTGCATTTTTTTGCTGTGCACAGTCCATTTGTTCAGTAAGGTGCCTGCAAAGTCAGTGTAGGAAAGTACAGAGACTTTGTGCTCGTTTATCTCTCAGCTACACCCTCAGGTATGCAGGGTCCCAAACTGAGGGCATGGAAGCTATATGGGAAAGGGTGAGAGGGGAGAGGTGGGATGTCTGCTCTGTATCTGGAAATCCCATTTTCTCTTCTCTTTGTTATGAAAAGAAGAATTGTTGCACAACATATAGCAAAGCATAGATGGAAGACATGCTGTCTCCTGAAAGCCAGTGTGCCTGCTTATTGGGGCAAAAGCCCTGAGACAGGCTTTCAATTTACTCAAAATTTTCTCCTGCATGCTGGTCACTTTTGGCCACCCCCAGACCACAGACCAAAGCAAACAACAGGGCAGAGTAGGGCTGTGGTGATGAACACAAAGAAAAAGGTAACATACTCCTCCCTGGAGGTGAAAGGTCTGCAGGTTTTACAGAATGACATGGACATCCATGTAGAAATTCAGATTCCTTTTTAAAAACTAATTCAGCTGAAAGTAGGAAAAAGCATTCTCACAGTAACCTGTTCCTCAGCACTGGCTGATTTAGCATTAAATCCCATACGCTCCCTGGCACTGCTGCAGAGGAAGGTATTTCCTGAACAGCTCGTTTCAAGTTTCATTCATAGGTACTGTCTAAAATTAGATCCACCACTTTCATTCAGATCCAAATCCTTTGCCTAGTGCAACATTTTTTCAAGCCAGAAACTCAGCTGAATGTGCTCCATCCTCTGACCTATTCCCTGGAGCTGGCAAGGGCTTCAAGTCCTACCAAGGGACTCCTGAGAACTGGGCTGGCAGGGGATGGCTCTAAACCTCTGGCTAAATGCAAAGGACCTGCAAAAGACCTTCTTTTATGGGTGATCACAAACTCAGAAGAGAAACAAACCCTCCCTTTAACTCTGGACAAAGCTCGTCCTGTGCTATGGTGATAAACAAATGCTTGGTGGCCTGAGAGTTGGGATCTGATGGTGGAGCTCTGCAGTGTGGCCAGAGGATGCTCTTGCCTTGCTCATGTGAAGCTGTGAGCCTTGGGAGCCTGAACTATTGACTGAACTACATGTCCCACACTGCCTTATATAGAAGATCTGGATTGCTGTATGGAGCAAACCACAAAATCCCTGAGAGGGAATGGCCTTGCCAACACACTGTGCAGTGCCTTGGATTTATCTTGATTCCCTTGTTTAATTTTATTTATTTATTTAATCCTGACCTTTTATCAGGAAAACTTGTGATGGTATGGAGGAAAGGTGGATGGGGAGAAGGTGGGGAGTTTCATAGGATAAACCATTCCAGAGGGCTTCCCAGGGCAGAATGGTTTTGTTTTGTTTTTTTTGTGAACTTCATTCCTAGCCTTTGTACTCGGAGACAATTTTAATTTTTTAAATCTCTCTCACAGTGAGAGTGGCAACACCCCCTGGACCCTGATGGTCCCACCTTGTAGGAAGTGGACATGCCAGAGCAGCCTCTGGATCCATCATCTGAATCCCCATCCCAGGTAGGTTCTTCCCACATGCCGTAACATGGAAAGGAAAAGCTCAGACCTGGATCCTTCAAAGCTACTTTGGTGCTCTCAGAGAGTTAAGCCTTCAAGCCCCTTTGATGCTGGGGTCGTAGTGGCTCCTGCCCTTATCTGCCCAGCACAGATGTGGGATGGGGAATCCAGCTGAGAGAGGTGGGTGATACACCGTGTGCATCACCCAGGATCACAAGAACAACTCCAGAAATGCCCAGAACCCTGGGGTGTTTCAGCCCCCTGCCCAGGCCAGCTGGACCTTAACTCAGGGTTGGCACTTGCTGAGGGACAAACGTGCTCTGATGGCCACAGGGAGGAGGAGGCACAAACTGCTGGCAAACAAAGAGTAAACAGACATTTTCTGGGGGTAAAATCCAAGACAGAGTGGGCTGCCCATTTCCAGAACTTGTTTATTGTTTTAAAATCCATCTGGCAACAGCAACTAAATTATTCAGCATTGTGACCCATGTGTCTGAAGCAATAAACAGCAACAATAAATAAACTGGCTGACTGGGAGGGGTATGGTGGCACACAATCATTGCAGTGAGCACTCTGCACCACCCCCAGCTCCTGGCAAGGTGGACACAGCACCGAGGGAAGGGTCCTCCTTGATTCCTTTGTCACCAAAGAGGGGGGCAGCTAGTCAGACCAGCTGGTGACTCTGGAGTCATGGACAGAACTGTGCCCTCAGTGGAGGGTTCATCCTACCTGCTGTGAACACCTCTGAGGATGGGACACTTGCCTGTGGATACACTTACTTCACAGATAAGAGAGGGAGCCAAAATTATTAGTGCAGATCAGAAGCTTGAATTTCAGCTGGTCAAAGTAATTTGAGGCTTTTGACCTGAGTATTAGGTCAAACCCCTCGCTATCAGCTCCAAAGCACTCACAAGTGGGACATTCCTTGGGAAATCCCAGGGCCAGAAGGGCCGGAGCACACGAGGATAAGACGTAAGGAATTATTCCTGTTTATTCACTCCAGACCTTCCAAACCACGGACTTGGGAAAGGTGCAGCCCGTGGCTCGGGAGCCTCGCCCTGCGTCACACAGGACTCCTGCCCTGGCTTTGTGTGGCTATTCATGCACCAATTGGACACAGTCGAGTGTCTGCTTTTTGGGGAATGTGTTTCTCTTGCATTTAAGTTCAGATTTGAAAAGCCTTTGCCTCCCTCCTCCCTTCCTCCTGGAGGCTCATGAATCACAGAGCCGCCAGACGAATGAGTCACCCAGCCAGGTTTTGGTCAAGCGTGCCAGTCTGGGAGGCTCTTCTGTGATCAAATGGGAGCAGGGCTGGCTTTGTTGGTGACTGGCCATGTGTTGAGTCGAATAAAACCTCTCCTAGGGGTCATCCCCATTCTCTTTGTGAGTTGTCTCTGTCAGGTTGTAATTGCTCTTTTGTCAGGAAAACTTGTGAATGTCTAAAGGGAGGGTGGCTGGGGAGAAGCTGGGGGGTTTCTTAGGAAGGACAGGGTTCAGAGGCCTTCCCAGGATGGTGGTGGCAGCCGGAGGAATTGTTCTCCAAAGTCTCAGTTCATTGAGCTTGAACTTCCAAGCACACCCTGCCCATCCCTCACGCCTGTGAACCAGCGCAGAGGACTCGGCTCACGGAGCCTGTGAGGATCCCACCCAGCCTCTCAAAGGCTTCCTTTGGGCCTCAGCAGCTCTGCAGGTGCCCTGGCCCAGCACTGAGACTGAAAATGAAGGGCTCTCTGGTAGTGAGGACTGGGACAGACCACACACAGTTTAATAACTGGAAATATGGCATGCGAAAAAACAGTTGCCTCAATTTATTCCTGAGTAGGAAACTTGAAATCTGCCACCAACTTGTCAAAATCTCTTTTTTTTGTTGTTGTTTGTTTTTCTTTTTCAAAAGCAGAGAGAAAATAGCTAAGGTTCCAGCTCTCCCGTGTTAAAATGCACAGTGGGGTCCTGTTCAGGCATTCAAAGTGAGACTGATCTCTGTAGGAATCATCTGTTTCATTATCACTGAATTTGGCATGGCCTGTGCTCCCATGGGAAGGCAGCTTTGCCCTCTCTCACACCTCCCATCTCTCCTCCTCCAGTGACAGCCATGGTGGGCAGGTGGCACAGGGCAGAACAAAGAGGGATGAAGGAAATGGGAAGAGGCCACTTGCAGGTTGTCAGCAATTCAAGTTTTATCTTCAAACAAGGTGATCAGTGACAGGACTTGAG
>VYZS01034860.1:3390-17678 GCA_013400695.1 Neodrepanis coruscans
ATTCAGGATAGGGGTTTTTTCACATCTTCATTATAGTGAAAATAGCTCCTTCCTTTGCATTACCACCTTTCTTGTAACAGCAATTTAGAGAATATACATAAAATTTATGACAGCTAGTTCAAGGGCTGTTGCTGGGAATCAGTGAAATGCAGAGGCAATATGTATGTGGGAAGGTATAGAGAGTTTCTTGTAACTTAAGACCCAACACTGAATTAATTACACATTCATTTTAGATCTGGAAGATGAGCTGTTTGCCACACCACAGTGTTACAGAATCATCTGCTAGAAACATTAACAAGGATTTGGTTCTTTTTGGGATTATGCTTTCCACTACTTCCTTGGCTGCTACCCTTGCAGTACCTGCAGGGGAGAAGGTTCAGTGCTGCTGCTTTGCTGTCTCCTGCTTTCTTAGTCTGTGGTATGTTATCTAAAATAAGATGGGACAAACAGATGGGATCACACAAACATTTATGGGGCTGGACAGGTTTCCACACACTGTGGAAAAACTACTGGCACCACTTGTGTCTGATGAGCTGTGTCCCAAGAATTTAGTCTGTCACTGTGCTAAATCCACACATGGAACTCATCTGTGTTCCTCGGGGCCCATTGTGGCGCTGCCCACCCTTGTGGAGACACAGCTTCTGTGTCTTCCTAAACTTCAGGATGTTCTACTCTGAACACTGTCTGTGGCAGAATCTGTGTATTTTAACAATATGCAGTACAGATGGTTTCATTTTCTTTTACTGCAACAAAGACTATGCTATCACAGTCATGGAGAGTCAGCCTTTCATTCCAGCTTACCAGTAATGGGCTTTGCCTGCAAAGAGTTTTTGAAGTTATCTGTAAGATGATGCTTTCAGAAGATGAAGAGAAAAAGGCACAGTTGTACTGCTGTAAAGTAAACAAAATGTCTACTGTCTAGATAACCTACATGAAAAAGTGCTTTTTAACAACCTCTGAGGTGAAGCAAACATCTAGGATCAGGGGAAATAAGAACAAAATTCCTATTGTGTTTCATATTTATGTAGCGCAGCTCTAAGCAATAAGAAAGAGAGGGAAGACATCTACAAGGAGAGAGCAGCTCTAATCAGCTCTGAGTCTTAGTGTTTAATGGTACATTTTGGGTAGAGATCGCTTGTACGCTACTGAACTGCAGTATTTTCTGCTTTCATTCTCAACTGAAATTGATGCCACCCAATAACTTAAACCAATAAGAAGTGTTTTTATTTACCCAAATAATTTCCCAGATTCAGTTGAGCCCGGCTATCTGAACAGGTAGATGTGTACGGTATAGGAATTTCCTTTAAAACAGCCTTACATGCAATTTGTAATCTAGAACTACACCCTCCCAAATCCTCTAATGTTGTTTCTTAGCTGTAGGAATAAATTTAACATTCAAAACAAGGACTCTTAAGCACAGACATCTCTGGCTTTTACTTACAGTATGGAAAGAGCAGGAACTGTGATTGGCTGCACTAGGTTACTTCAATGGCTTTACATGAAAGTGTTCATGATACTAATGCAAGTATAGACTTGTGCTCAGTCAGTGTGCTGGCTGTTTCATACAGCAGGGGCTTGCATGACAAGAGACTGATGGTTACTTGCTCCCCTTGCAGTTCTGGGGGGACAGTATGACAGAGAATGAAGAGAAAAATGTATTAATTTTGAAATATCAGAAGTGACCAAGTAAATGTAAGTGCTGCTTAAGTGTTTTCAGAGGAAACCTACTGTGATGTTATATCAAAATTCAATGCATTTTCACTAGACTTAAAAAGAATTACTATGACCAATTAATATGCTGAAGAGAACAATTACCAGCAATCAAAAGAAACTGAAGGCATTCTTCTGCCAAGGACAAAGTTTTTTTCAACCCAAATATCATTATATTAATATTGAAAAGTCTCCCATCTCAATTCTGAAGGCTAAGCCAGGAAACTCATTGTGTCAGGACTGTTGGATACCGTGAGAGAAGGCCGTGAGACAGACATGGAATATGTCCAGCAGGCATATCTCAAAGCTGGACTGTAGATAACGACCTCTCCACAAGGACATGAGAAGAAACTTAAAGTAAACAGGTTTTGCTGGTAAAAACAGCACTAGAAGTTACTATAGCAATGAATTCTTAGTATTGGCCAGCTTCACAGCTATAGCCAACTAAAGGGTGACATCATCTGTAAACAATTGGGCACTTTGCTGTAAGACCTGTTAGTGTGTGGACGTGTGTAGAACTGTTAGTTTGTAGATGTAGCTGAAAGTAGAGGTACTGTACTGCATGCATGTACATAGGATATAGATAATAAAGAAGGTTTGACTTTGAACTATACTGGTGTGCCTGCGTTCCTCCGGACCCTGCGCGAATGCTGAAGAAAACCCTAACACAGGACTGTGCTCCTAGGACAGCATTAGGCTAGTGCCTAATCAGGAGATATAAAAGATGGAATATACAGTTCAAGGGAGGAAAAAAAAAGCCTCTGCAGTCTAAACTAGGTCAGAAATAGGGCCAGTGCAGTATTAAGTCCATGCCTAATGCTCTCTGGGGTAAAGAAGACCTAGATCCTTAGCGTTTCATCACGCTGCAACAAACTTCCTTCCTCTACCAAGGCGGTAGCTTTAGGCCACAATTTTGAAAGTCTAGTTTTAACACCATAATTCAGATAGCTATAAATAACCAATGGCAGCTTCCCATTTTGGAAAGGAATTACAGACTTTGCTGAATACAGGGTATTTAGAAAATGATTCTGCACTGTAACAAGTCCTCCTAGACCGTACAGAAACTTAAGGAAAGAAACCATCCAAGAGATTGCGTAGTAGCTGTTTTCCTGTTTGTTTTTCAAAACTCTGAGAAGGGCAGCATTGCCCTCTTGTGGTAACAAAGGAGAACAATTAGTAATATGATTTTTGATTTAATGTTCAACTTCCAGTATTCATTATAAATACTTACAGACTCAAAAGAAATTCACATCAGAAAATGAGAATTATTAGACCCATAATAAAACGGTGTTCCTGATCTAAGTATAGAGGATCTATAAGGGTTTCTATCTTTTTAACTAGTCACAAAATGATTCAATTTGTAAGGACTCACCATGAATCTGCTTTTCTTTTTTTCGAAAAAGGCACTAAATTCCTAAGCTGTTCAAAAGTCATTAAGAAGAGAAATGCTTCTATCAACTGCATATTCAAATATATATATATGAACAAATTTCTACATAAGGACTTAATAGTTTAATTGTAGAGCTTGAAATAATCATCCAAACCAACATGTGGGAACCTGAGCTGCGCCTAGGCCAGTCCTACAGAGACAGACATCAACTGACCAGAAAGCATACACATACTGACTGACTACAGCTGAGGAGACCACTTCCAGGTGAGAAAACTTGTCTTACTCCTTTGAGCGGTAAAACATGCACACGAAATAAACAAACGAACAAAATTGGCAAAACCTTACTGTTCAGTTAGTTCTTAAGATGCTTAGTCAATGTTTCCACATCTGTTGTCCCACAATGGCAAAAGTGCTGCTGAATTTTCACACGTAAGCAGCAAAAGCCACATTATGAGTAAGTGCCACTTGGCTGCAGAAACTCTTATTGGCAGTAAACATCGATCATCTCTTCAGAAGTCACGTATTATCCAACCTGCCACTAAAGACACAAACAACAAAATACACCACGTGTTTGTATGAAGATGGGGAAAGGAAGGGAAAAAAACCCACCCAAGCAAACATGAGAAGGCTGTCTAAATTCTCCATTCTAACACCTTTTATACCCAGCAGGTGAAGGACATGCAGCATACCAGTTATACTAATTCCTGCCTTACGAGTCATAAACAGCAATGAAGATAAAAGACGATGGCTTAAACAGCCTAAGTTTCAATGATCAGATACATATGCTGTTTTGGAGAAATTACAATTTTTCATTAAATCTCTACCTGGCCTTCTAAGGCAAAGTTTAGATTAGAACAGCAATAGTGGTAAAGTTCATCTGTATTTATGTCAACATTTTATGTTTCTTTTGTAAAGCCCTACTTAGTTCAAATGCTTTCTATAAACTCAGAGGGAAGACAACCTCAACCGGCATTGAAAAGCAACCCTGAGTACACTACAACACAGTGCTGAGGTCCCTAGTGCTGAACAGACTTGTAAAACTGATGCATCATAGATGCAGAAAATACAGAAGACGGGAAAAAAACCCTCACTGCCATCCTTGCTGTCTTTTTGTCCCACTAATGATGTCTCATTAAGAACACTGTGTGATAATGACATGAGAAATGCTTTCATTTCTATTCCATTCCCTTCCTGTTGTTTTCCTCAAGTTAGTCAGTCTAGTACATGACACAAGAAGATTTTCTCAGTGAATATATTGACAGTTGAATCACAGTTCTTTTTTAAACTTACTCTCAGTCCTCCTTCTCCTCCAGGACGTGAAGCTGCCATTCTTTTTTCTATTTCTTCCTGTTTCTTTTTCTTCTGCTCTACAGAGTAAACATTCTTAATGCCTCGAGAGGAAGCCTGGGAAGAAACACGTTTCAGCAAGACCAAGTTAGTTATTCTTCTGTAGAGAAACCAAACTGCAAGTCTTGGCAACATTTTGTGACCTGTGGGTTGTGTGAGAAGACTGAAACATTTAGTAATGTTTCAGGATACTTCCTCATATTGTGTGCTCTTGGTCCCATAGGTAAGTGAGAGTGTTTTGTTTCATATTGTTACTACATCCAGGTGACCATATTTAATGCAATTACATGTACCTGCTTTGCATCCTCAGATGCAGAACCAGAACCTCTCTTCCCAAAAGTCCACAGATTTTTAGTCTGTGGCTTTTCCAGGGTCAGGGCCTACTCACCCTCACAAAGAGAGGAGAAAAAAGGTTGTGTTAGTAGTGCTAGCCCAGGTTGTAAAGAAATGTAACTTTTAAATTGTGATCTGTGAGAAATAACATGTGTGACAGTCTACCCTTCAAACTTTCATAGGTTGTGTGGACAGCAGGAGTACACAGATAAAAAATCTGTTGTTAACTGTCTGCTTCACATCCTCTTGGTGATTGTCTGCCTTTTAGGAAACTGGCCTTCCAAGTCAGTCACGTACCCAACGTGAAAGGAATAACAGCTCACATGACCTCAGACTGGGTAACGAGCAGTTAAGAACTAAGCACAGAAGGATGTCTGAACTGCTCTTCTTGTCCCCTCACAAAGGGGAAACTGAATATGGCTATGAGCAAGACATGTCCATTACCCAATACTGAGAGGCTAAAATGCTCTCAAAGATAGTCCTGAAAAATCCTGGCAGATGTTTTATCTCTTTGTCTGCCAAGGAAACAAAAAGTAACAGAGAGTGATACTTCTGTTTTCTTTAGCAGCCTAACAGGTCCCACAAAACTTCAAGGCCATCCACAACCCCAGTTCCTGCATTTTTTCTTCCTCTCAGGAAAGCACTTTAGCCAAACAAGAACTAGATACTTCCTACACTTATGTTTTAAAACTCCTCGTGATTTAAAATAACGCTTTTAGCACAGTATGACACAAAATAAAGGGTTTCTAAAGGACTCTAAAGCACCACTCAGCCTTTGCTCCAACTATTCAGCAAACCTCCTTCAAACCAGGTCAACATGGTCCCCATGAAAAACAGTTGATTTCTAATTCAATATGTAATGTCACTAACATTCATATTAATAACCCGCACCTTTCTCTTCACAGTTCAGCTGTGGTCTCTAAGATACACCACTCCAAATCTACAACAAGAGTGTATTTATAAGCCTTTTTAAGAGGAATGGAAGGAACAAAAACAGGCTGTCTAGTTTTATGGTCTGCCAGAACATTTGCATACTACCTCTTCTAATGTTAAAGATACTGAAATAGTTAAAGCTTAGCAACCTTAAAAAGATGGAAGACTAAGTTAATACTGCATCTTTTCTGGAATTTGAACAAATAAATATGCTCAAAGTGTTGCCATGTGGATAAACTGAATTTGCAAGAGCATATATAAAATAAAAGTGCATTTTTAAAAGAACTACAAGTGCAGTACCACTTGAAAGTGCCTTCGCAAAAATTGTTTAATTGCTCTGGTCTGAAGTATTTTTCAACCTCTTGTTTTCAAGTCTTAAAACAATGAAAAAAAGTGGTGAACTTGAACTTCCAATTTGTAGGTTGTTTTTTTAACTCCTACAAAACTTCTCCCATGCAAACAAGCGGATTTACCTTGCAATGGTCTTTGAGCACCTACCTAGCTGTGAAACTCTAAATACATATGAAAAAGGTATAAAAGTGAAGCCTTAATAATACTAAAAAGTATTTAAAGACAATTCCCACAATCCAAACATGATAACCAGTGTTCCCACAGAAGCCCAGCCATTTTCCCCTTACAAGTTATCTAAAAATAATTTGAATAAATGGCATTCTATCAGACGTTACCTCCATCTGCCTCCTTTCAGCAGCTTCGGCTAGCTGTCTTCTTTTTATTTCCTAAATAAAATGTTAAAGACAGTGAAATTCTATTCCAATACAGCCTGTGCATTCTCTTTAAAGTCTTAATTTTTAAGTAATGTTATGCAAACTATCACTAAATGTCATCCTTAAGTCAATTAGCATCACCCTTCCCTCCACTGTCAATCTGCAAGAACAGTGTTTTTAGTGACTGCTATGCCAGAAGAGCAGCTGCTGACACATCTGTAGTCAAACCCCACCAGAAATCGTCACTCAGCTGTCTGTATCACGCCTTCACTCCAAAAATCCAGACTGGGATGAGAAGGCATGCAGTGTGTGAAACATCCTTTCAGAGTTTGGAAAGGGGAATGCTCGCTCTTCCAGGCCAAAGAGGCTTCTTTTCTTTTCCCCCATGAAATCGTCAGGTGATGGGCACAAAGCACAGAGATGGCTTCCTACCCACCTAAGAGAAATGTCATCCAGTGGAGTGTAGTTAGAAACGAGCATCACTGTGCACTGCAGAGAAAAGCCCATTTTTTCTTATTTTCTTCGATCATATTAGCCCCGATTACGCATAAACACCCCTCACCCCCGGTCTCCATACACCCGCACAAGTGGGTCGCAGCAGCAGCAATAGTTGTGGGGCGCCAGGCCCCAAGCTGCGGGATGGCCTCGGCCCCACACTTCGCCCCATCCCATGCCGAGGGCCGAAGGCCGCGCTTCCCGTCCTCAGCACCGGCGCTGCCTCCCGGGGAACGGCGGCGACCACAGGGCCTTTCACCGCGGGCTGCGCCAAGGCCGCACGGCCCGTCCTCCATGTTAAGGGGGGAGGTCACCGCGCTCGCCTCCGGCCCCAGCGACTCGGGGCGTCACTGCCGAACAACCGGGCGGAAGGGAGTGGGGAGAGCGCCCGGGGGCCGCCGTGGCCCCGCACTCACCGGGTCCGGTGTCTCTACCGCGTCCTTGGCGGCGCCTCCCGCGCAGGGCAGGCACTGCCCCATGGCGGCCCGGCCGCCGCAGGGCCCCCGGCGGAGGCAATGACGGCCCCACCCACGGCCCCGCAACACCCGTCTCGTCCTGGGCCCGGCGGGGGGGGCAGGGCTGGGGCGGAGCGGGGGCTCTGCGGGGTCCGTCCAGCTCCCTGTGAGGGGTAGTTAACGAAAGCGATGCTGTGACGGTAAAGGTCCAACAGCGCCATTGATTTCCCAGCCGATGGCGGGTTCGTGCCGGGCTCCCGCGGCAGCCACTGTTCCCGTTCCCCGCCCGGCGCTGCCGGAACGCGGCTGGCGAGGGTAAAGCGGCTGTGGCCGAGCTCGGGTGCTCGCTGGTGTCTGTTTCTGGCTCTTCACTATTTCCCCGTCTTTTTCTTAAAGAAAAGAAAGAAACCTTAACTTCCAGTTATTTATAGTAGACTCCAGCATAACCCTGTTCAACAACATTTCCTAAATCTGATTGTTGGAGTATGCATCCATCCCCAAGGATTATTTGAAGAGTATAATGTGTATTCTTCGTAAACCATCATGCAACATCTTCCCAGCTTCTTGACTGCCTCGGTGGTTCTGAACAAGGGACATCTTTTTGCGCTTCTGTTCTTGTTCTGCCATTTATTCCATGGACCTGTGATGTCATACATTATTGTACTGCACAAATTTAAGATTTTGTGTTTGATTCCTGCAGTGGTAGCTAGGCATAGAATCAAGTAGTTTGTATAGAATCATAGAGTGGTTTGGGTTGGAAGGGATCTTAAAGACCATCTAGTTTCCAAATCCCCCGCCATGGGTAAGGAGACCTTCCACTAAACCAGGTTGTTCAAAGTCTCATCCAGACTGGGCTTGGACATTTCCAGGGATGAGGCACTTCATCCAGGGATGAAGCACAGTTTCTCTGGGCAATCTCTTGACACTGCCTCTTCACCCTCATAGGGAAGAAATTCCTCTTAATATCTAATCTAAATCTACCCTCTTTCAGTTTAAAGCTATTCCATTTTTAAAGCCAGCCTTATCACTGCATGTCCTTGTAAACCTTTCCAGCTTTCTTGTGTGCCCCCTTTAGGTACTGGAAAGGGCTCTAATGTCTCCCTGGAGCTCTTCTCCAGCTGAACAATGCCAGCTCTCTCAGCCTGTCTGCATAGCAAAGGTGTTCCAGCCTGCTGAGGGTCTTCATGGCCTCCTCTGGACTCATTCCAACAGGTCCTTTGCACATTGGGGCCCCAAAGCTGGATGCAGTGCTCCAGGTGGGGTCTCATGAGAGCAGAGCAGAGGAACAGAACCGCCTCTCTCAACCTGCTGGTCATGTTGCCTTTCATGCAGCCCAGTTGGCTTTCTGGGCTGTAAGTGCGCATTGCCAGGTCATGTTGAGCTTCTCAACCCCAAGTCCTTCTCCTGAGGACTGCTCTCAATCTATTTCTTGCCTAGCTTGTATTTATGCTTGAGATTGCCTCAGTCTATGTGCAGCACCCCACACCAGGCCCTGAACTTCATAGGGTTCGCACAGGCCCACCTCCCAAGCCTATCATGTCATCAGAGGGGGTTACTGTGTTGCTGAAATAGGTACTTCACGCAAGTCACAACATAGTTCTGATGAGAGAGTTTAAGAACTGAGAGTATTTA
Organism: Neodrepanis coruscans; assembly: GCA_013400695.1. Taxonomy (NCBI): domain Eukaryota; kingdom Metazoa; phylum Chordata; class Aves; order Passeriformes; family Philepittidae; genus Neodrepanis; species Neodrepanis coruscans. The sequence continues at coordinate 12,411 of VYZS01034860.1, forward strand.
CATCACAGAAACTTTAGATAGCTGAGCCAAATGATTTAAAGAAACAATGAGGAAAGAACTGAGGCAGCCAGCACAGCAACTTGGTTGCAACACCCAGTCCCTGTATAACAAGGTACAGTGTTTTGAAGAGAATTGTGTAATTTAGGATTTTGGGACCACCAAGGACCTCTGATGAAGATCTCATTAGGGCATGCCTTGTTGGGAAATGTCAGGAATATTTAACAGGAATGTGGGGAATGAAAAATGAATAAGCATGTAATGTTAACATATAAGCTGTAGTGAAGATGCCTCTGTGTGCATTTCAGCAAAAACGATTCCCAGGGCACTTGGCCTGCTGTGGCCATGCAGCATGTCATAATAAAGAACAAGTGCCTTGCTAAAACTTACAAACTGAGTCTTAGAGGTTTCTTTCAAGAGCTGCTTTTAGGCAACAGTCTAACAGCTTTCTGAACTGGCCAACAAAAGTATCACTGTTACAGTGAGACACTGATGAAATTTGTTGGAAGGGGGAGCAGAAGGAGGCTCACCTGCTGCCTGTCCCTTGCCAGTGGGACTGAGATTTTTTGCAGGAGAGCAGAAAAGCTCATCAGAGCAGCTGGGTTGTGTTGTGTTTCCCTGGGAGATGCAGCAGAGCTGCTGCAACTTTCCTGCTTCATGGTGTAGTGTGTTAGGAATTAACTTTCTGTTTTACAATGAAAGAATTTTTTAAATATATTTTTAGAATATTAAGGTGCTATTGTTTTGTGAATTAGGTGCTCAGTGTTTGTCAAGCTTTGGATTAGACCTGTTCTCAGTTGGATGCAGTCCCCTGTTGGATGATAATCCCTAAATACACTAAATACACTAAAATACACTTTGCTGCAAATCTGTTAAGATTTAGAGGAAGACTGAAGTGTGCTTGGACAGAACTCTGCATGGAGAAATAAAGAAGAGGTTTCTGAAGGAGGTGTGACCTGGTAAAATACATAACTGCAAAGGTGAATTGTTCAGGCAAAACTTGTATTCTTTTAATGCGCCTACATAACATAAAAAGTTGTTTATTGAGAAGCAGCAGGAAAAAGGGTAACAACTTTGTGTTCTGTGTCAAAGTGTTTTCAAGGCTGATGATTTTGTTGCTGAAGCTTTACGATTAACCTTTTGATGAAGTCACTTAGATTAAGGTCTTCCGATAGCCTCTTCTTTTTGTGATATCCCCAGAATGTCAATGCTCAGTGGTAACAGATGAGGGGGAAACGGGGTGGGGGAGTGAGCCAGGAGGGAGTTGTTCCTTCTAGTGATTTGAGGATATTTTTGTCCACTTCTCCCACCCTGCCAAAAAATGGGTGGGATAACACATTAGTTATGTAATTAACTTTAAAAAAGCCACCAAACCCCACAGTTAACATTGCCATTAACTTTGCTTTTAAATGAGCTTGCTAAGCAGTTTGTTTTGATTTCTGGTTCTTTGTTCATCTGATGAGTTGAATGTAGTGAGTTTTGAATATCTGATTTAACAAAAAATACATATAGAAATTGTCAGCGACCTTTCTACAGGGTTTTGGGAATGCATTAGAACCTCCAGCAATTTATCTGATCATTTGTATCAGTTAATTTATGGGGACATTTTTGCAAGTATTGAATTAGAAATGTCAGTTAGTCTCTGTTATCTTCTTGATATCCAGCAGGTGGTACTATTGACACAAAAATTTCCTGTATTTCCCAAATCCATAACCACACCTTCAATTTACTGTTTTGGCTTGATATTACAAGCACTTGTATTATTACTACTGCATATAAACCAAGAGAGAGAAACCATTTCTGACTGATAGTTCATGAAGTTTACATGTTTATGTGTTTATATAATATATATTATGTTTATGATGGTATCACACCTAATTATTTAAATAGTGGAACACATTAATGATTAAATTATATTTAATTTGGGATTGTTTAGTTACTTGTCATACCTCTCTTGCAGTCATTTGACTTTTAAACTTTAGGAATCTTTCTTCAGGAGAAAACAAGTGTCTGTAGGAGTGTGTCCTGTTTTTAAACAGTAGAGGGTGTTAACAATGGATGAGAGATGTATAGAAAAACGCAAAAATTTTAGTGAATATGTGGGGTATGGGTGGGTGTGTGGATATGGATATGAATGAACCGGTATGTATTTGGTATAGCAGTAGTGAACCAGAAAAAATCCCACAAAATAATAACCAATGTCTTTGGAAACACAAGTGTCCCTTCTTCACTCTTGTGCCCCTCCCAGCAGTCATGGAGGTGTTGGGGGTGCAGGAGCTGCAGTGACTCCTCCGGGCAGTCGATGGCACTGGGGGGCAGAGGAGCTGCAGTTGCACCTTCCAGCCGGCAGGGGCACTGTGTGTCGGTGGGGGGGCCTGGAGATGAGCTGGGCATCTGCAAACAATGGTAGTGCCTGAACCCAGGGGAAGCCTCCGCGGTGCAAGGTGGCCCCATGGCACCTAATTCGGGGGTTGAGAGGGACGGGGGACACCTAGGCAGGGAGAGAGGAGTTAAAGAGGGAGGCATACGAACCCAGAGCTCCGGTGCAGGGTCCACAGTGAGCCGGGTGGTGTTGGCGTCTGCGGGAGTCCTCCAAGAAGTCCCAGTGGCTGGAAACAGTGAGTGGGTGATGTCAGGGGCAGGCAGGGGCTGCAGAGGATGCGCTGGAGTCCCTTGGCAAGCAGCGCCGAGGAGGGAATCCTTCCGTGCTATGTGCTGATGTCACACAAGTGCCAAGATGGTGGCTCTGTAGGTCCTTTTTATAGTCTCAGTGTCCCTTTCCCAGGGTTCTGTGTAGGTTTGAGAAGTCCCTGCCCCTCTTTCCCAGTGTCTCCTGAACAGGAAGTTTCATGGGTAATTGAGGAAAAGAGGGTGCGAACAGCATGTTCTGGCCCCGGCCCTGGCCCAGCCCGGCTCGGCCTGGTGGACCCAGCCATAGGGAGGGGACATGCCTTCTTGCTGTTTCTGGGGGCTCAGGCCAAGTGCGTGGCAGGGCAGGTCTGCCCCAGACCCCCTTTGCCCCCCAAACTCAACCAGAGAGTTGGGTTGGGAACCGGGGAAGGGATGGCCTGGTACCAGGTCTTGCCCTGCCCCCTCTGCCAGTCCTGAGCCAAAGAGACAAAGGGAGTGTTTTTTTTGTTCTCCTCTCTGGCTCCCCCCATCCCATGTCAGAGTGGCTGTGACTCAATTGTAACTGTGGAGTGGGAATCAGAAGTTCTTGCTTTTGCTATATGCAGGTCTTAAATCAATGAAGACACAGCCGGCTTTCCAGGATATCGTGGAACAACTTAGTGCCAGGCTTGTCTGCTGGAAAAGTAGTTGCAGCATCTCTAGATGTTTATATACTTCTTTGTGACTCATAGTCATTAGCCACCAGTTTAAATATCAGTAGAAAATGACTTGAGCTAATCAATGCTGCCATTGATTTCTGTGGGAGCAGGCACATCCCTGATGGGCAGTGATGTGTGACAGGTGTCCCTGGGTTAACAAGACTCCAGGGCTGACACTCTCCACAGCAGTTCCACTCAGTCAGTCCAACTTAGGCTATTCATTCTCTGGCATGCCACCATCCTTGTGGAGTATGAAATTAAAGGGGACAATCAATTTCTGGCTGCCAAATAGTTTGTGCATCTGTGTAAATGCCACCTGCAATACAGAGGAACATGCTTGTGGAGTCTTGTAGCATTTCCACCACTGTTCTGGCCTCTTCAGGGCCATTTAGGTGCTCTATAAAATATGTATAATTCAGCCAATAAGTGGTAGCTGCAAGAAACACAGTTATGCTTCAGGCATGCTGAATAGATTGAAGTTGGCAATGGTGCTGGTTTTAGAGCCTCAGCTGCTTTGTTCTGGCCCTTCTATTCTTTGGGGGTTCAAGAGCTGCCATTGGAGCCAAGGACGGTTACTGGAGTTGCAGGCTCTGAGTACTGCTATAAGAAATTAACAAAAACTGGAACTCTGAATTTTATTCATAACATTTTATTTATATAAGAGGAGGTTGATTCCCACCACAAAGATTATGAAATCTGAAGACATAAGTTCAATTTCACCTCAATACCTTTATATTACTTCCACTGGCATTTGTTGTAGAATAAGATAAGGATCTTTTCTTACTGCTTTGAAATCAGGGTATTTATTATTATAATGGATTGTAGGCCAAGAGGAAAGAGCACAGTTTAGTGACCTAATATTCTATGTTGTCCTAGAGGAACTCTCAAGCATTCTTTCTGATGAGAACTGCCTAGATTTGCCTACCTGGAAACATATGATGAAGATTTCTAGGCAGTGACTGAAAATGGACAATTCAGAGAACTAGCTATTAAATCCCTGACTTTAGACAGAAGATATTATGTATGTATATAGTAGAACATTAGTAGTAAAACAATAATGAAGTTTAATTTTCCACTTATTTAGATGGGATTCTGCAGAAAATATAGGGAAGGACAGGTCATCTCTAAGGAGCAGTTAGGTGAAAATATACACTTAATGGAATGGCAGATTAAACTAATTCTCAGCACAAGTAAAAGTTTTTGAGATTTTTTTTTAAAAAAATGGTAGTAAGGCTTGGGTTTTTATTATTTATTTATTATTGTAACTCTTCATAACCAGAGATGAGCAAATGTGGTGTAGTGCTTAATTCTAATATAATTCTAGTTTAGAGATGCTGAATTTCTCATCTCTGTTTAGGAAGAGTTACAATAATAAATAAACATTAAAATATTAATTATACATTAATATTAATTATATATATTAATTCTGTTAAACATTCACTTAATGAGTTTCCTCAAATTTTTATATTTTAGCTTATGTATAACTGAATTTCAGAATACAATCAAAGCTCTCTATAAGATCTCTGGAAGTACAGTCTTTGCTGAGGTCTATGTAACCTGAGCTCTTTTTTTAGAGCTATACCTTAACTTGCTTCATAAGCTTTCAGCTAATCTTTGTAATTTTCATTCGTTAACAATGAATCCCTTTCCAATAGTTTCACATCCTTCTTCATGAATCATTATAATCTGCTCCACAGAAGCAAAACAGCTTTAGAGGTTTTAGGATGTTGCTAGTTGGTGAGTAAAAATATGCACACTACATACAAGCCTTCTGTCTATACATTTTCCTTATGTGCAAATAACCATATGTCCTGGACTAATGGATAGTTATGCTCTTTAAATTTGATCATATGAGACAGAACAATATCAGAAGAATTATCAACCTTTATGATGTTATACCTATATTATGAATGTATGTTTGTATTTAAATTAAAAGTAGAAA
>VYZS01034894.1:4310-29879 GCA_013400695.1 Neodrepanis coruscans
ACATATGCCCTCCTCTGGGATGGAAGAAGCATCTCTTCAGGTCTTGAGGAGCTGCCAAGAACCAACTACTCGATGGGGACCTACTGGTTCACTTTCCAGATGCACTTACTAATCTATCACTGGAGGGGTCTACTTATAGCACTTTTAGGACCATGGATAACTTGGGAGGAGTTTAGGAGTTCTTTTGACTGAGTAATGAACTAAAACTAAGAACAAAGCAGCTCAGAATGTCACTTGCACATACAGATTCTTTACACATAATGGGGTGTCAGAATAGTCCTAATGNTCATGTAACAGACTCTCCTTAAAAAAAATAGTAACTTGTATTTTATAGCTGTTTAGCCAAGTGCACATCAGAAAAGAAACTTTTTCTAGGTTTATAAAGGCAATGACTCATAGTACTCTGTCCTTACCAACATCTGATTGAGTGTAGCATTGCATCTAGTGTAGCATTGATTGAGTGTAGCATTGACTGTAGCATCTTCAGTCTAAGCTAAGACCATGCTGCTACAGCAAGGGCCAGTCCTGTTTCCCCTGCCATGACCTTCCAAGCACTCATGAGCTTCCACACTCCTTTTCTACAGAAATCCTGGCCAGGGAATCAGTCCAGTATGGGATTAAGCAATGTTTGATTTTTCCAAAACTCTTTCACTTCAGTTCTCTTGAGCAGTTCCCGGACACTGACTCCAGCATTTGCCCAGTGCAGACAGGGCAGGATAAATGTGTGCCTGGGTGGAAGGGGAGGGTGCATAAACTGCAGAGCTCTGACCAATGCAGAGGAAATTCACAGCATCTCATCCTCAAGTGTGACTCCTACTCACCTGTAGACAGCAGAGGCAATTTCAGAATGTGACCTCCAGCCCTGAGAGCAGTAACTTTATCACTACTACAAGACCTTTTTGGCCTCCTCTGTTCATATTTTTATTTGCTCTACGCCAGAGCAAACATGAAAAAAGTCCACACTACATTTGTATCCTTTTAAAGCTCTTTCACATCATCAGAAGAAATTTTGTGTGTTTCAAACTCAAAAATGAATTTGTCTCTAAGAGCATTATCACTGCACACCCCACATTGCACAGTGATGATTTGCCATATTCATACAAGAGCTTGACAATTTAAAATTGTAGTTCAGGGACAGGCCAGAAAATTTCCTTTCCAAGGCAGGTTGTTGACACCCCCTAATCTGAGTGTAAACAAGGTGACTCAGTAGATGCACATATCCCTGCTCATGGGAAGATGACTACTCAGTCATGAGCAATCTGATATTTATGCAGAAGATGAATCATAATAATTTGAGCTCCAGCTGAAGGTTTGGTTGATTGGGGCTTTTTTTTCAAAAATTGCTTTGTGAAACCCTTTTATACAAAATAACTATTCTGGAGAAGCCGAGGAACAGCTAATACATCTCAAGTAAATACACAAAAAGCCCTGTGACAGTTCTAGGGATCATGTCACTGTGTATAACACATTGCCTACCTTAAATCATATGGAAGATCCTGCCTAGAAAGTGAAGGAAGGAAAGGAAAAACTCCCACTAAATTCATAGAGACATAGAATCATGGGATGGTTTGGGTTGGAAGGAAATTTAAAGATTAATTCTTTCCAACCTCACCACCATAGGCAGAGACACCTTCCACTAGATCAAGTTGTTCAGAGCCCCATCCAGCCTGGCCTTGAACATTTCCAGGGGTGGGATGTCCACAACTTGTTTGGCCAACCTGTGCCAGTACCTGAGAACCCTCACAGCAAAGAATTTCTTGCTAATATCTAATCTAAACCTGCCCTTCTTCAGTTTAAAGCCATTCCCTCTTGTTCTATCACTACAAGCCCTTGTCAAAAGGACCTCTCCAGCTTTTTCAACAGGAAACTAAGCTACAAAAGACTAATTCATTTGATTTCATCATTAACATTCACATTCTTCACACTGTTACTTATCAACACCGTGAGACTCCCTAGGAGTCCACTTAATACCAGCAGGCTGACTTTGGCCCAACAAATTCCTGGCTGTTCCTCCACTGGCTGCACTCATCTACATAAAACAAGTGTGTTATTTTCTTTCCAAACATCTCAGCTCATTCCAGCCACAAATCCTTGAGTTCATTACACCCTGAGAGCAAACTGGCCAAGAGAGAGCGAGGACACACTTAACAAGAGCAGGACAGGGAGAACTTGAGTCCCTGAAGCTGGAAAATAAAGGAAATGGCTATTGCCCTCCCTTTTTCTGCTCTGGGATAGATGAACCCCTCTAATGTCCCAGTTCATGTATTACTAGAGATGGTCACTGATTACATATCCATATATGAAATAGAACCACAGAATCAGAATCATTAAGGTAGGAGAAGACTTAAGGTAGGAGCAGGTAATTCCATCAAAAACACCAAATCCTCTATCAAAGGTCGGACCATGGAAAATTCCCAAGTATCAGATGATTTGTTATCTACCAATCAGTCATGTGCACCCCTCTCTGACCAGTTGAACTAGAACCCATATGAGTTGTGCTGTTGCCTAATGGAAAGTTAAGCCTTAAGGGCCCTGAAGGTTGGGCCAATGAGCCTTAAAATTGCTGTGTTTTGCCAGTTTGTCTGAGACCCTTCAAGCTGTACAGAACATTGTTGTTGGGCTTTTATTTTTATTTTTAATCTTGATTTTAGCCAGAATGGCAGAGCAAGAGGATGGGAGAAATGTAGTAAGTGTATTTGAAATGGGTATGGAATTTTACACAGGGCAGAGCTCCCAAAATAGCTCCAAAACAGACTGCTTTAAAAAATTTAAAATGACAGATTTTATTGGTGTTAGAAGGGTGATTTCTCAGGGCTCTGTTTACTGTGGCAAGCCTAGAAGGAAAGGAACATATATTCCTACACAACAGAAAGCAGGAGATGTGCCACCACACAGTCAGACAGCTCATGAGACCAGGCTGCTCCACCATATATGCATATGATAGTGGCATTGCTGTACTGTATTTCAAATGTTTTTGTAGATACTGATTAAATACTTCTGAAGATTTGCTCATGTCACAGGAGAGGGAGAGGAAGAGGAAAAGCAAAGATGCAGAGCAGTTGCAATCTGCTTCTTCACTTGGCCACTGAGAAAGGGAAAAAAATACCCATGTAACTGCTGCCACATGTTCATTGGGTAAGTAAACTCCTTGGAAATGGTCTTATGTTTCCCTGCATGTGATCTGATACCTAAATTTCTGCAAAATGGGAAAGGAGGTGAAGGACAAGCTCTTAAGAGAATGAACTCAGCCTGGGTTCCCACCATCCTCACCCTGAAGCTTCTTTCACAGAGCAGCAAAGTGAGGAAAACAGCCTTTAAGTGCAACCTTCAGCTCAGGCAAAAGTGCACTAGAACAAACAATAACCCCTGGCAGGATTCCAATTGAATCATTATGTGTTTATGAGCCATTGTTTCCCATTGATGGACCTGCTTTCATTCACAAAAAAGCTACTTTTGCAAGTCAAGATGAAAAAACACATTTGGAAACACAGAAGTGAAACCCTGCATGGTTGGGGCATCATGGGAGCACTGTGAGAATCCAGCTGTTATTTACCCTGGACAGCTTCATGGACAGTGTTGAAATGTCTTCATGGACAAATCCACTCTGTTTCTGCTTCAGTCCCTTATGTCCATAAACTTTGCTGTGGAGTTTTCCCTATGGAGCTAAAGTTTGGCTAAAGGACCTCTAGCAGTTCCTCTTGCTTTCTATCCCACTAAAACACACCCCACTGATCACACGGCTAAGGCACTGCTCAAGGTTTTAAAGGAAGGCAAAAGAGACTTACATTTGACTTGTTTCATCCCTCAGCTGATCAGCTGGCCAAGTGACCAGATCACTGCCCACCTGACCTGGGAGAGAACGCTGGGGCTCAATTTGGTTGTGCACTTGAGCCACTGGAATTGTCCTTCCGCCCCCAGTTAAGGCACGTGGGAGCCCATGCAATTAAAGAAGAGTAAGAAGAGGCAAAATTGGCACCTCTAAAGTGGCATCTGTACATGGGCAACAGATCTTCATGGATGAGTCTCTGTCTAGACTATGCAACTGTACTGACTGGAGATCCAGTGATTGGATCAGGAATCTGGGAACCCAGAGGACAGGAAAACGCCAGCACATAGGAACCTTCACATCAGTGCGAATCTAGATGTCTGTGCTGTGATGTCTAGTGATGTCTGAGATGTTTTAGTAAAACCTACTCTCCTCACAGGGCTGGGAGACAGGGCACAGGTCCTGCTGGAGACTTGTGAACTCTCAGCACCTCAAGTGGGACCAGATACCTCTGTACAGATAGTTTGAGTCCGGCCTCAACCTTCTCTTCTTTGCCTGCTCCTGTAAGCCAAGCCATGCCATGAAATGCACTTACCCACAGAGCACACAGTGCCAGACTGAGCTGGCTGTCAGCACTCAGCCAGGGGGACCAGCCATGGGGATGTGGCCATAGGGTCCCGTGTGCCACAGGTGGCTCTGCAGGACACAGCAGGCTGACCAAAAAAAGAGATGTCTTTTGCAAATGTTACTGAAGGAAAGAGCTCCCACTGTCCCCATAAGGACTCTGAGAGTGGTGTGTCCTCCTGTGTTGGGTGAGAAGCATTTTTTTGACAGCATGAAGGGCTGAACCCTTGTTGAATTCCACTTCTGCATGTTCCCTTTATGGTGAGCCCTCTGATGTTTCCGGAATGATACAGATTTGCCTGTCTGCAGAAGTGGTTTGGAAGCAGCTATTAGAGAAGAGAGATCCCATTATGCTCTCCCCAGGTTACCTTGAATGTTCATGTCTTCAAAGCACAGAGCCATGCTCCTGAAGCCTCCAAGGACAACCATTCAACACTAGAAAATGCAGGGAATGTTTTCTTCCATCCTAGAAAGCTCCTCAGATATGTGCCCATGCTAAATCTACACTGTCCAGCTGATCTGTGCTCCTCTGCACAGTGTGGGCTTGGAAAGCTCACCAGCTCTTGTAAGTATCTAAAATCTCCCCCAACAGCTTGAAGCTTTATGAGTCTGACACTGCCTAGGGTCCCTGTCCTGGGTAAAGGGGGAAGATGGGGAGGGGAAAGGAGCATCTTTCTTGGAGCCATGAACAGCTGACTATGCACCTGGACACCCTAAGGGCAAGGAGCAGCCAAGTCCACACAGCAAAGGACTTGTGGGACTCCATCCTCATGGAGGGTTTGAGAGCCTACAGCCTCCCTAGGTCCCAACTCATGCTTGATGTTTAAAACTGTGGTCCTAAACCTCCACTCTACTCAGCTACACTAGAGTCTGAAGTCCCCTAGGGCAAACCTTAGCGGGGGGTTCCAATATTTTGGGAAGCTGAAGCTACATGTTTGAACCAAGAAGTACCTGTGTTTTCAGAGCTGGTCTCATCATCAGACCCACCTCACCACTAAGTCTTGCTGAGATCAGTGGCAGCTCAGCCCAGGAGACACCTCAGCACTACCAGCTCTATGAAAAAGCACCAAAGAATGAAGACCTGCTTACTCAAATGTTTTGCCCAATAGCTTGGAAACTCACTCAAAACAGAGAAAGAACTCTTTTTCTCACTGCAAATTCTGTGCTGTACACAGCAGGATTCAAATCTGCATGACCAGAGCTTCAGTTAACAAGATAAAATATCCAGGGATGACGGCCTCATATTCACCTCTGTACAAGTTTCCCAGTTTCCACTAGGAATCCCTGTACAGACAGAGCACATTATTGTACAACTACATAGCCAGAGTCATGGAAGAAATGCCATGGCAGTCTTCTCTTTAATGAATATTAAGATATTTCAAAAAAAAAAGATCCTGAATATAGTTCGCCAGAGTTAACAGAATAAGGATTGCAGGTCTACAGCAAGAGCTTCTTATCTTTTTGAGACATGTCAGAGAAGAGACTTCTAGAAGCCTAAGGTTTTTATTCAAATTGAGAGCTCTGAATAATGTCTTTCAAGAAACAGGACAGGTGAAGTCTCTGTAGTGGCTAGTGAGCCTCATTCCTCAGACATCTCTGAGATCACTAGCCAGGACATGTCACACTTCGCTTTCAATCCAACACCTTCATGATCATAAGATCTCCCTGAACAAGCCTTCACACTCTCCAAAATCTGTGAAAGACTGTCAAAATCCCTGTCAGGTAAATGAAGAGTTAATATTTCTGCTACCTGGGAGGTTATCACTAAAATGGGACTCCTGCCCAGCAATGATGTCTTTATGGGCACAGCTCCACTGTGATGCTTTCTTCAGACCTTGTTGGTCTGCCTTCTTCTGTTCAGGAGTAGTAAAAATCTATAAATAGTTTGATAGGTTGGGAGAAGAAATGAAAAAGGGCCAATGCTGGGTCATTTAACGTATAGACAAAGACCTGTTCACTTCATCTGCCATGTAAATCTCAGCTGCTCAAGTTTATCATTCACTGCCAAAAATGCTATTACAGCAGCTTGAGATTTCAAAGCAGTTTTATTCCTGTTTTCTGACTGACCTTTGGATGGATTTTTCAACTTGGAAAAAGAAAAAAAAAAAACACTTTATATGATCTGAACTAGAGCTTAGAATGTTTAACACATTTCTAAGTATAGATGTGGTGATTTACAAGGACCTTTTTTTCTGATTTTTATAAGACTCTGTCTTTCTTCAGCCATGAACAGTGTATTGGTTCTGACAAGGACACCAGGAACATTTGAGACTTCAGCGTAATTTATGACAGGGAGTTTGTGATTCAATGGATAAGAAACCGGACTTATTACTTGGCTCTGCCATGCATGTGCTGAACAACCAAAGAGCTTTCCCTTTCTGAGTCTCTTCTTCTCTGCAGAAATGGTACATTGAGATCAAAAGCTGTTTTCTCATAAACCAGTACAGCCGAATCATTCCAGTGTCAACAGATGATTCCTCCTTGTCAATAAACCCTGTTCCTTGAAGGTTTTATTGTCACAGCTTCCAAGGGTCATCCAACTCAATTACATTGGTGTCATTAGGTGGCTGGTGCTCTTTAGGAGTGCTGGTGCCTGGATTCATTCAGACTAATCTCAGTGCTTCTCCTAAGAGTTCACGATGAATGGTTCTCATCAAGGTGTCATACAGATGGGCTAACAATGGATGACAGACCACTTGTATTAAGAGCTGGACAAATGCATCATACAAAGGTGATCCATGACCCAGAGAAAGCACAGGTTTAATTGCAGTTGTGCAGCAGAACTGAGGCAAGTTCCACATTCACCACTACCTGACGCTCTGTGATCCAGTTGTTCAAGTGTTTGCATGACACTACTCAAGTAAATCAATACTTAGGAACCTAACACAAAACAATCAGCATTTAGGGCATGAAAACCTTAGTTTAGGATTCCTGGAAGTTATTTGGCCATACAAAGACATTTGACTTTGTTCTATTACAGAAAGAAGCCCTAAATATGGATGTGATTAATCTGTTGTGAATAATTCAGCATTAACAATCAAACTTGAAAGTTCCATTTTCTGATGGTGTTCTCTGAATCCCACACAAGCATCAGCCCTTTACATGCTCTGAAAACATGTCCATGCACACATCTGCTGCATGGTGGGTGCACAGGGCTGGAGAAGGGAGGTGGACATCATGCAGCAAAAAATCCCAGGATAAAATCTGAGCCTTAACCTGACAGAGCAGGACCTCAACAGGAGACAAGTGATCTCCAACCTTTCAAATGTCTATGGAGAGGTGAATTATTCAGGTCCTTAAATCTGAGTACTATATTCTGTGACCTGTACATCCATAAAAGTCTGATTTGATGTATGGACAGGCCTATTCAAGTGCACACTTAAAACTGCACAGCCCATGGAGCCTGCATCTTTAGGACCATCCTTGGAGATGGTAAAAGCAACTGAAATTACCATGTTCCTATTTCCTGGAGACAGACACTGGCCCTGATCTGGGCACAGAGGCAGCAAAACTGGGCAGCTGTGTCCATGTGGGGCACTGTGTAGGGTCACTAGACCTCCCTCAGTCCCTCAACATTCCCTCTTCCACTGAACCAGCATCCAGGTACAAAGAGGTGCCAAAAATCAGGGAAGGCACTTGTGCTCTGAGCCAAGGTGCTGGTGTGGGTGGGAAAGCAACTTCCTGTGCAGATACATATTGAGGGAGAACAATATTTTACACGCAGTTAGTGATACAGTAAAGGGAATGGCTTTAAATTAGAAAAGAAAGAATTTAGATTAGATGTTAGGAAGAAATTCTTTACTCAGAGTGTGGTGAGGCACAGGCAAAGGTTACTCAGAGAAGCTGTGGATGCCCCATCCCTGGAAGTGTTCAAGGCAAGGTTGGATGATTCTCTGAGCAACCTGGTCTAGTGGAAGGTGTCCCTCCCATGGCAGGGGGATTGGAATGAGACGATCTTGAAGGTAATTTCCAATGATTTCTGTGTGAGGGTCAGGTGTCCAGCACACTCATGTCCAGATGATGAGCTACATCCACGATCACCTGGTCTCCATATGCATCCCTTCTTTCAACATTAGCCTCTATAACCTCCCGCCTCTGGCTGCTCACACCACAAAAATTCATCTCCAGCTCATCCCCTCTGCTCTCCCTTTCCGACCCCTCCCCTCTCTCCTGAAGACATCCTTTTACCAAAACGAGCCGTGGAGGCTCGAAAAGACACTGACGTCAACGTAAAAGTAAACCAAAGAGGTCTGGTTCCTGTATCATCCCAGCTGAGCGCTGGAGAGCGAGCCCACGGTCACTCAGTCGAGGAATCTGGGAGCGGGCTCAGGGATCAGCAGCTGAGCTTTCTCATTCTGGCTGTGTGAGTACTGACTGCAGCATGTTTCTGGCTGGGAGAAAGGGGGGAAAGGGAGGGAGATTCACCAGCTGCAGCCCGGGAAGCCAGCAGGCTCCTGTCCCGGCTGGGCTGAGAGTTTGGAGGCACGAGCATGGGGATGGGAGTCCTTGCAAGCCAGGCTGGGAGCAAAGCACAAGGATTTGAACACGGTTTGGTCCATGTGGGTGGGCACAGCGCTGGAGAGGAGAGTCTCCTATGCCAGTTGCTGGAAGGGTAGAGGAGGGTTGTGGAGTTTAGCGCTGGTACAAAGGAGAAGAGCATCTTACTGAAGGAAATATATGGGGTTCTGTATGCTGAACTGATCTATTTGGATGCTAAAGAGCCATCTGAGGGCTTCTGCATTAAATCTTCAGTATTTCTGGTAAACCTCCATATACTGACCACTTCTGTTAAGTCTGGCTATATGCACACCTATGCATCCCACAGCTGTCTCTGTATAGAGATAGAGAGCTAGACACAAGGTTTTTAGATTCAGGCCATGAAAAAGTGGTCTAAGAAGGTTCAGAATGAACTCTGCAATATAAGGTTAGGAAACAGAAAACTTCTGCTGGGGAAACAGTACAGAAATGTCCTTACTTTGACTGTTCTGTTGGTGGGGAAAACAGCTGAGTTTGAGTTGGGGTGTGTGAAAGGGATGAATGGCCTCACCGGCTCCATTGGCAAGTCTCTGCCAACTGAGACATGTCTGGACACAGTACATCATATAGAGAGCATCTCCCAGTGTTTACACAAAACCATACTCAGTGGCAATGTGATGAATTGGCAATGTGGCTCTTCAGAATCATTTCAGCTGTGTTTCGGTAACATGAGGCTCCCTTTATTCTAACATTTCTCACATGCCAGAGCCAATTGCTCTTCTTCAGCAAAACCCTGCCCTATTCCTGAAATGACAGCTCCTTCACCAAAGCTAAAACTACCCCATTCAGAAATAAAAGAGTGGGCATACAAGTTTAATCCTTATTACTTGCGCGTGACAGTCCTAATTGAAAACCACCAGGGCAAATGCCTCTGTCATCCACGATTAGTTGCAATGCTGCAGCTCAGCTCACCCTGTAAATCCCTCCCTGAGCTGGGAAAAGATGAGCAGTCATGGAAAAAAGGAAGCAGAAGTGCCCACCACTTGTTGTGAGGTCAGAAGCCTCCATTTGGCAGAAACCTCTTTACAAAGAAACATTTCTATCTCCTTTGTGCACAGAAATTGCTGCCAACCCAGAATTAGAAAGAAAATCCCTGTCTTCCCCCCATCCTTTCTTACAAGGACACATGGCACTTGGCAGTGAAACTGAGCAGTTACTTTATTAATCTGAGCATTTTGTTTCACTCTGCTAAAGCCTCCGTCCCCATGTCCCCAAGTGTGTTAAGATAAAACACAGACAAGGAGCCATTTCTTCCCTCTGTGTAGAGTATAAAGGTGTCAAAAAAACCCCTACAAGTCTTCCTTCCCCCATTTTCAAGCAGGAGGCAAAGTCCAAGGAAGGAATTGTACATGAAACATCTGTAACAGCACGTTCTCCCAGAGGCAGAGCAAGCAGAACGAAGGAGGCTGCTGAACAGAGCAATAAATCCCACCAGGAGCACGTACAACACCATCACAGTTCTGCTCCCCCTTATGTGCATCATGCCCTTGGGATGACGTGGTTCTCATAGGGGTACAGGCTGTCCTGGCCCTACATCCCCTTTCAGAGGGGAAGATCAAACTCTGCACTCCAACTTCTCAGAAGGAATGTGGGATTTTGGCTGCCCACATTTTAACAAGCTGGAGACATGTAAAGAGGGATGTTTAATAGGCAGGTGCTCAGTACATTCTGGGGAAACCTCACCCATTAAGGAGATGTGAGTCCTGAAGCCTAAACACAGAGATACTGATATTACTGAACCCATTTTAAAGTGTGAGACAAAAAAATCCCCCAGTGTTCAGATTTCAAGTCGAGATTGGATGGGGCTTTGAGTAACATGGTCTAGTGGAAGGTGTCTCTGCCATGGCAGAGTTGTTGGAACGAAATTTTCTTTAAGGTCCTTTCTTACCCAAACCATTCTATCATTCTTAATATCTATGATTTTCCTTTCCACCCTGGGCTGTTATAGCAAGTTTCAACAAATGCTCAGTTACCAGGTTTAGGCAGAGGTGAATATCTGTAAATATTACAACATCCCTTCTTGCTCTCTCTTTTGTCTCTCATCCATTTTTCATCCTTGCATTTTAATTTGTAGCTTTTAGCTGCACACTTTTTTGTGGATCACAAATAGATGAGCAAATCTTATTGATGGCTTAGCAGGGCAACACTTCCCATATAGTAAATCCCAGAGAGCCACAGCAGAGTCCAGCCAAGCATGACAAAATCCAGAGACAGAAGTAGTTGCACTGAGGTGAAGGATAAATCAGGGGAACAGAAAACTGAAGCCCAGAGCCAGAGCAAAGGGGATTAGTAAAGCTGTAGGGGTCAGATGGATTTAGGCTGAGCTGGCTGTGACACCCAAAGAAATTATGTCACCCATCAGGATGACACTAACCAGGGATGCTGCTGTTCAGTCTCAGCATGATATTTCCTGAGATCAATATGCCATTAGTGTATAGACAAAGAGGAACTGAATTCTTTATTACCTCTTACCCATAATCCATAAAGGATGTACGTCTCATCTGTCACAGCCTGAAAAGCACCACTACAGCCATTATCACACAACAGAAAGGATGACTTCTTCCATGTTGATGCAAAAAGATTTACTGTCAAATGTTCTCTCTCCTTCATGGCTCCAACAACCTTCCCTACAAATTCCTGACAAAAAGCTGGGCCTTTGGGAAAAACCCCTAAGGCTAAAAATGTAGGCTATGACTTTCAATGTCCAGCAGACAGCTCCCTGACCTTGCAACCACTGGGATTGTCTACCTCTCTATGGGACACCTGGAGAGATGGATTTGTGTCACTCTGGGGAGCTGCCCCATAGTGAAGCTATAACAAGTAGACTTTGGCCTCATGGATGAGGTTACTCTATGCTGGGGTAGTTCATGCGCCACAGGTAGGCATTAGCAGGTGAAATGTCTCTGAGCTCTGAGCACTCAGACCCACACAGTTGGGTGACCTGTGACCACAGCAAATGTTTGCAACCCGCCAGGGTCCCCTCAGAGTGATGCCCCTAGAAGGACTTCTCTGGGCAACCAGTGCCCAGTCCCTCACCACCTTCACAGTAAATAATTTTCTTCCTCATATCTAATCTAAATCTCTCCTCTTTTAATTTAAAACCATTGCCGTTGGTCCTATCACTATCTGCCCACGTAATGAATACAGAATCATGGAATGGCTTGGGTTGAAAGGGATCTTAAGCAGCACGTTTAGCGAGGTGTAATATCATCCTCACCCCAAAAGTCTTTTTCTGGCAGGATGAAGAGAGAAAGCTGGGTTGTTGTGCTGGTTTTCACCTGCTTGGCACTCAAAGAGCTGCAGTTCCCCAGCAGTCAGACTGGCTCCTTTTGCCTGGGTTGAATATGCCAAGCAATACATCTCTGAGAAAAATCCAGGCTGCCAAGCCATGTTATGCTGTTTCCAGCTACCAATTATGCAGATAAATTGATTGTCATTAGAGTCATGAAGTAGCACAACAAATAAACTTTCAGGAACACAGCAGCCCATTTTTTATACACCAGACTCAAGGCTTCCTGTTGCTTTGATCAAACACAGAGAAAACTGTCTCCAGGCTGCAGTAGTGTTAGAGACAGATTTTTGTAGGCTGGATCATGCCACTGGGGTACAGAGGTTTAAAATACACCAACAACTCTACATTTGTGCACTGTTGTGCAAGGCAGGTTGAACAGACATTTTCTGCCACAATAAAACTCACTCCAATCACGATCCACCTCAGAGGACACCCAGGACTAAGATAGCAAGGGGCAGATATCAGGAATCAGTCACTGGTAGGAGAGGGAAAGGAAGGGGAGTCATGCTGCCTCTGGCCTCTGCCTAGATTAGGTCTGTCTCATACCAGGGCTGTTCTCCCACTCACAACAGTATCAAGTTCACTCAGAGAATCAGAGCCACTTAGACACTGGCATTAATAAATCCCTAGGGTATTATTACTTCTGAGCAGCTTACCTAAAAAATACATGATTTATTAATACAACCAGGATGGCTCAAGACACTAGTTCTTGCCCAAGGAGTTCAGCAGTGGAACTCAGCATCTTGACTCACAGTATTGGGACTGATATATAACTAGCTATAATCAGATGGCATATCTAAAAATACAGAGCCTCCAGTTTATTTTTCTTGGAAAATGGAAAGACACCCAAAGAAGCAGAGCCCAGTTTAGCAACCACAGCAGGCTGGATTTTTGTTTTAAAGAAGACAGCAGAATTTCCCCAAAAGGAGGTGCCAACTTAGGTTGTGTTACAGCCATGGGATTAACCTGTGGCTCTAGCACTATGGGGGGAGCCCCTGGCTGCCCTGGCCACTGCTGTGGCTCTAACTCTGAATTACAAAGGGCAGGAATGCTGAGTGCACATCGCTGCCCTAGGAGTCACAAGCAATAGGATTCCTCTTACCTAAAGAAGGCCTCTACACTGAGATCACCACAAACTGGGCTGGTCATTTGGTACAGACTGGTATTAATGAAATAAACCCTGTGAGATGAAACCACCTTGCATCTTTCCCAGGAAAGCTGCTGCAGACATTTCCGCACCTGTTGTCAGGTTTGACTTGGTTCATCTCTATTCTGGATTAAACAAGTCCAGTTCTGCTGGTCTGCCCTGATGGGTCATGTTTGCTGGACCTCTGGTCATTCCCACTGCTCTGGTTTGGCCCTTTCCCAAGGCAGAGACACATCCCCCTTTCATTAGTCATTTAATACTACTTATTTCATCTAATACTGCTTTTGTAGAAAACAATCTCCTCAGGTGACATGAAGGGCATATCAAAAAGCCCCTTAGAGCATTCCCAAAACAACAAAAACTGAAGCTATTGGTAACTATGAAGTTATGGGAAGGAATGATCCAGCAGTGGCAATCTCATTCTGTCAATAACCTCATCGCAGGAAGAGAAAATATCCCCCAGGATTTTTGAACCATCATGTTTCCACCTGACTCAGGTCTCAGCAGGTTTCCTCTGCTCTATGTGAAAGACTTAAGGGTTCGTGACACCACAGCAAAACCTACCACCACAAACACTGTCTGCTGCCCGCCAATTTGCTTTCAAGACAAAATTTATTATTCTGGCATCACAATTTCCAGTAGGAAACTACTTTAAATCACAAGAATGATCCCCTCCTACCCTTTCTGACATCTTCCCAGATCACTTCTGCACCTTCATCTCAGAGGGATCATTTCAACCATAGGGGAACTGAGGCATCTCCCCAGGAAGTGGTTTTATTATTCCCAATGAGGCCCTTCACACGGAACTCACTGTGGGAGCAGGAACTGCCTGCAAGGACAAGGTCTGTAATTCCAAACAGCTGAAAACACAAAAGAAAACACCCTATCCAAAATAACAGGGAAAAAAAATATCAGCAAATGTGCCAGCCTCTTTCAGAGGCAGCAATTTCAGGAATCATTTGTAAGCAGGCAGTAGCAGTGTGATTGTTGCGGGGTTTTTTCTCCCTAAATGGGGCCCTTTCTTTTCTTCCTTTTCCTATAGGGCTTTTCATCACTGTGGCATTTCCTACGATAATCCATCAGATTTATGCTGCCTTGTTCCAGATCAGAGCATTGCTGAGCTCTGTGCATGTCTAACAAAAGACAGTCCTGCCCTGAGCCATTCAAAATCCCTCCAAACCAGACAAACAAAGGACGGGAGAAGAGGATTAGCATGTTAGAGGAGAGAGCAGGGAGAGGATGTCTTTCTCTAAAGCCTTTTTTTAGTATTGTGTGTTCAAATACAAGAATTTTCTGAGTTGCAGGTGTCCTTCCTCCTGGGATAGGTTATTCACAGAGCAAAGGACCCCAAAAATTGAACAGATGGCTCTGGGAGCATCCCACTGCCCCTTTCCAAGTTTATGGTCACTGCTAAGTCAGAGCAGGTGGAGATACCAGACTGGTTCCATAAGATCCCCATTTCTTCCTTGCCATGGGTTTACAAATGTCTCTCTGTCTTCTGTATCCTTGCAAGCAACAGCACAACTTGAATTCAAGGTTTTCCAGCTCAGCCATGCCACACTGTGCTTCCAAGCCCCCCAAATGCAGGAGCAGAGTGCTGAGAACTCCTTGGAGTCTCTCTCAACCACCCAGGATCAACCATCCTGTAGATTCCTGCTTTGCAGCCCTCAAATCAGAGCTGGACAAGAACCTTTCCACACAGCTTTGACCTCCCAGGGCATGGTGCCCAAGCAATGCCAAAGCCTAAAGCTTGTGCAGCTTTCCCCTCCAAGCACCAGTGTCCCTATGAGCCCAGTGAGAAACAAAGCCAACAGGAAATACTTTGCTGGGAATTGGGAGATTTCTACAGTGAGGTTGTGACACTGGACATTGAGTTCTTGGCAATTAGTTTCTGAAACTTTGAAAAAATATCAAGAAAAGAACAAGAGGTGGCTGCTGGCCAGACCTGGGTTGGGAGGCCAGAAAGGTCAGAGTGGGACCCTGCAAGTGATCCCAATCTGTGCTGTATTCAGGGGCAGCTAAGACATGACATGCTTTGTTGGGTGGCCAAAGGGATTCAGTGGCTCACTTTTTGCTGGTGCCTTGACTGAGGAACCTTGTCAGAGACCTGACTATTGTAAAACCTGTGGTGAACTGGGCAGACTGAGGTGGAGAGAGTGATCCTGGCTTAACTCCATGGGGTAAATTCATACCAGGACAGGGCACATCCAACTTCATACTTCTTGTCATGCAAGAACTAGAGAAATTCAAGACCAAGGTACTGCAAACCAGACATCTGGGAGAGACCTCAGGGTTGCCTGAAGGAGCACTCCTTTTCATTTTCCTTTCAGCTCAGCAGGTTCATCAGCAAAAAGGCCACAGCCTGGGGAGAAAAATGGAGGGGGAGGCAGTGGTCAGCAAAGTCAATTCCCAAATATGCAGCAGGCAGGCAGGAAATTGGCTCCTACACGCTTCATCCCCCATGCCTGACTCACCCAACAAGGAGCCATGACCATCATTTGGGCACCACTTGTCTTTCCCTTTCTCTCATCAAACAGATGAATCACAGCTGGATCCCATCAGCAGAGGCCCCATATGGTGACTGTCTGATCTCCCTCCTTGCACAAATGCACAGATGGGGAGCCTGTTCAGAGGCAGGGGCACAGTGATGGTGGCCTCTCACCCTTGCAGCGAATGTGGTGAAGTGCAGCTCTCGATAGCCCAGCAGCTGAAGACACATGTTCCTCTGCTTGGCTCCAAATGAGCAAGTGCCACAAGCTAAAAGCCAAGCTGTATACAGATATAAGCCCTGATCTTTAAGGTTATTTCAACTGGACTGCTCACTGATTCTACTAGAAGTACCAGAAAAAAATTAATCTGCTTTCAGGATCCACCCATTTGCTGTGTTATTGCTTCCACCGAACACCGGCTCAGGAGTCACCAAAGGGGAGTGTGTTTCCATACTGATGTCCAAGGTTTTCTTTCAAAGGCAAGGCAACATATTTCTTACTTCTTAACAATAAGGAAGTGTGGTGGAGTTAATGAGTGTTTTTCAGTACTTCTGGAAAAGTACTTTTCCAATACTTCCCCCAGCCTGGGGATCTTCTGGGGCAGATTTACCAGTAGGAAGAGTAGTTGAGGAGGGCAAAATCGATGTAGACTCAGCTCCGTGCCATGTCTGCTATGGCAAAGGGCTACTCACCTGGCAGGGAGCAGAGCCCACATAGTTGCCTGACAATTAAACCTGTAGCTACATCAGCTGGGCAACACCCCTGCAAGCAGTTTTCTGAGGACAGGCTGGTGTTTGTGTGTTGTGACTGTGGGCATTACTTGCTCTCATTTCTCCCTTTGGTTCTCCTGCTTCCTGGTGCAGGAGCAAAATAGTGGTAAAATACCTCAGGAACAGGTGTTGGAGGGAAAACAGAAGAATGTTCAATGGCAAGTGGTCATGTGAGTTCACTTCCTCTGAAGCAGTTCCAGACAGTGCAGTGAAGATTCCACCCGTCAGTGTCCTCCATGCAGCAAGGACCACTCTTTGGTGTCCTTCACATGACCATGGATAGAGGCTACTCAATTTTCTGAGCTCTGATTCTGTTATGTCTGTGTCCAGGATTTCTTGGGTAGGAATTCTGCTTCACTGCTGGAGAAAATAATTTATTTGTGAGGATCTGTTCAGTGTAACAAAGCTGAAATTCAGCTTCCTAAAAAAAACCCAGACATGTTCAGGCACAGGATTCTAGTTCAGGTCGTTACAGACTTGGTCAACAGAGACATCTTGAAAGCTGATCTGGCCATGTGCCTTGAGCCCATCTCAGCTCTGTTATAGTTCACTACACTGTGCCTAATCTCAATCTCTTCTCCTGCAGCAGGGGATAAAAGGACACTCTATTCCCCTTTTGACTAGGACTGGAAAAGTAAACCCTTCTCCTGACAAAAACAGGGGAGACACCTCCCCAGTGTGGTGTGTGATATCAGGTGTTCTCTCCACCTCCATCAGGAGCTGTCTGGCTTCCTGCTTTGCTGCTCTATGCCACACAGGACTTTTAACCAGAGCCCTATTTTGCATGGAAAGGTTAATGGATCATTAGGAATTACTAGGGGTTAAAGGATCGCTACCTGATGTAACTATTAGTCCTTCTATGTGTTAATTTTGGCTGAGCCAATACCTTCTTCCATCTACAATCTCACTCCAATATTTAATACTGTTGTATATTCAATGACCAAGCTTGAAAATTTTCCACTTACTGAAGTTTTACTATTTGCCCTGCCTTTCCCTCTCCCTCTGGGAGTGTGATAAATAACTGAAAATCAAGAGATAATAGAAGCCCTTCATTTATCAGCTATGGTTATAACTCCTCCTGAAGTCGAGTGTGGGAACTGGGTCTGGGGCAAAGCATGGCTCTGAGCCCGGATATGCCTTCTCCACCTTAACAGCAGCATCTGCTTCTCAATATGGTTTATTCTGCAGTATCTCAGCCACAGCTTGAAACTTTGCAGCTGTTGCCACTCAATGTCTAGCTCTAAATCCAGCAAGGAGGGAGGCGCTGGGATAGTGGGGGAGTGCAGGGCATTGATTATCCCATGCACAAGGATGGGAACACGGCTTGCATATGTCAAGAGGAAGTACCACATCAAGTCAGTCCTCACACTGGAAGGGCCAGGCAATCCCAGAGAAGGTGAACAGAGCTCGTCCTGGAGAAAAGTTTCTTACAGTCTCACATTTGAAACTCCAAAGAGACATTCCATAAATATAAAAGTGTTCTTGACAGACCAGAAGAAACTTAGACATTTGCCACCATAGGCATTAAGAATGATTGAATCATAGAATCCTAGAATGGTTTGAGTTGGAAGAGACATTAAAGACCATCAAGTTCCACCCCACCACTATGGGCAGGGACACCTTCCTCTACTCCAGGTTGCTCCAAGTCCCATCCAACCTGGCCTTGAACATTTCCAGGGATGGAGCATCCACAGCTTCTGTGACTAACCTGCCACAGTGCTTCAGGAGGGTCCAAGTTCACCCATCCTGCCCAACACTGGACCATGAGTTGATTTCTTCTCTTTTGTTCTTCCTCCTGTTGAACTCTCAGGATGGAAGGAAGTGAAGGCAAGCTGATTATGCAGACAGGGCTTATAGAGACCTTCCAATCACACTTGCTTCCCAAGTCACAAGGAACTAAAAAACAGATGCCTGAGCTGGAGATCAGTTGTGGAAGGCTGGATGCCTGAATCAGGGGGTTCATAAAGTTAAGGAGGATGTTCCTGAAATTGGGAAAAGAATCTGCCCCTCAATGTGAGGAAACTCGAAATAGAAAATCAATAAAATAACTAGATAAAAAAGACTGGCTCGGTCTCCCTGGGAAATATCCAAGGATGAAAAACTAATTCCAGAAAATGAGGTCAACCTTCTCTAATAACCATAGCTACTGTTCGTGCTCCAGTGAGACACGCTTGTGTGGAGTTTACCTCTCCTCTATTTATGGATTTGGCCTCTTGACCTGGAATTCAATGCCTCTCAGTTGATCCTGTCGTGTTGTGACGGGCCATATCCTGCATGTTTATTGCATTGGCACCAGTGTTGTCTTTATCTAAAGGGGGATGGAAAAGATCAGGCCAGGGCTGATAATAAAATCCAGCATCCATCCTCTCTGTCTTTCTAAACAATAAATTTGATGGAACTTCTCTTCTTTTTTTTCTGCCTTTTTTTCTCAGAAGAGATCTCTAAAGCTGCTGAAGCCTTCCTGGGGAGAAAAACTATGCAAGCCCCACAAAAGATGTTTTATTTGGTATCCAATTTAGAGAAGGAAGTGGGACTTGAGATGTGATTTTGGGGGATTTGGGAGATTCGAGTCCTTAGAGCATCGGTCAACAGAGGTATCTTGAAAGCTGGTCTGGCTGTGTGATTTGAACCTATCTCAATAATTGAATAATTCATCATGCTTTGTCCAATCTCAATCTTTTCTCAGGCAGACAATGGTGAAGGGATACTTAAATCCCTGCTCTGAGAGGGACCTGATACCCACAATGACTCTACCACCAGTAGGGAAGGGCTGTGTGAAGATGGAAGAACCTGTTGGGGGGCTCCTTGGTGGAGACTTAGACTGATCATCTATTGCCAGTCATGCTCGGCCATTTCAGCACAGTCCCAGATTATATCATCCCCTCTCCTAAGTGAGTGCATCCAGCACCGCTGGAGTGTGTGGGATCCCTGTGCCAGAGTTTTTCTCAGGGTCTGGACAGCTGGATTGGTTGAAAGCATGTTGCAGGCTTTGTGGCATTTGGTTCAGCATCTTTCTGCAACTGACAGGGATGCTTCTTCTGATCCCAGTCACAGCAGGAAGGTGAAAAGAGGGGTAATTTCCTCATGTCACATATAATGCCAATGCAGTGGCCTTGAGCTGGTGGGTTCCCAGCAAGGAGATTTTGTTCCCACAGAGATGCAGGAAAATCACTGCTGGGGGCAGCAACATGAGTTTTAGTTTACTAGAAATGTTCAGGCATTAGCACTGTAAGGCTGGAGCCCTCTTTACAATTTACAGCACTTCATAAATTTCAGAGAGATTTCGGGCAAGGAGCCAGATGTTTGGGGAGAAATTCTGAACACTAAAGACAAGTGGAAACTTTTTTTTTTTTTTGGTAGTGTGTATTTTTTCCCATTAGTTGCAAGGCTATATTTAGAAGAAAGGGGGGGAGAGAGAGAGAGAGAGAGCGCGAGAGAGAGATTGGGCATGTCTTCATATTCTGTAGTCACTCCAGTTGTTCTGCTTGTAGGAACAGATGTCTCTTTCCTGGGGTAATAGCATTCAGGTCCACGAGGAAATTTTCTTACCAGCAGCTCCTGTAACATAGAAGGAAGATCAAGCCAGAGGTAAGTCAGTCCATCGTGGAGGAATACACTGCAGGTATCATTGCAGTGAATGCTTTGTATATTGGTCAGTGAGTAAGGCAGGGTATGGGATCAGAAAGGAGACACTGAGGGGCCAGGAGGGATTTGCTGGAGACTGTACTCCAAGCCCAGAGCAGAAAGCATGGCTATTGCAGCAGGGAGCCCTGGCAGGGATGGCAGAGGAAAGAGTCCTGTGTGGAACACGTGGATGAGCATCTCGAGTGTGGAAGTTCACGCAGCAGGTGTAGAAGTTCATCAGGAGGTGCCTGACTTGAAAAGCCAGGCTGTGCTGGCAGCTCTGAGGGACTGCAAGGGGCTTCTCACCCATGAGCTCCTTTGCTCTTGGGACTTTAGGGCAGTGTAGTGACATTTGGTTGCTTTTCAAGAAAATCTGGGGTGATAAGTGTGCAACATTACTGGCTTTCCCTTATTGAAAAGTACTGTGTCAGCTCTTGTGAAGAGTACCTGTGTATTCCCAAGCATAATTAAATTTTGGTAAAATGCATTCAGAAGGTTTTGGAAGCTGGGAGAAGAGATGGTGTACTCCCTGGAATAGGATCAGCTGTAAGTGGGGATGTTTTACCTGTTGGCCATGCAGGAGGGTGCAAGCTCAGCTCTAGGAAAAAATCTGTTTTTCTTCTCTGAACCCACTTGCTGGGTCAGTCAAAGGAGAAGCAGATCCTTTCCAAGGTCCTTAACCATATCCTTTCAGAAATGCTCCCTGCAGACATTTCCAGGTTAACCTGGTTAATCCAAAATTTGCAAAACCATGAAGGCATTGTGGGCTTTGCACAGCACAATGTCATAGGTGCTTAGCCAAGGAAACCATGGAAACCAGCCTCCCAAAGGGTTAAGATCTGGTTGTCCACCCTGGGATGTCTCAAAAACTGTTTTCTTCCTGACTGAGTTTCCCATCTTGCTGCATTCCCCAGGCCAAGCCCACACATGGTTCTGTGCCTCAGTTTCCCCTGCAGCCAAGAGAGCAGCACAACTTGGAGTGAGTGGTGGGAGGCAGAGCTGGATCCTTGGTGGGTTGTTCTGCTGCTCATGGTGCACCTGACCCCCCTGCACTGCCCTTCATCCTTACCTGCATTCATGTCAACTCCATTCCCTGTATTCCCTGGGGTGTGAGCATTGCTTCTTCAGTCCTGCATTCCCAGGCTGTGTAGGACACCAGCTATTCCCCAACAGCAAACCTCTGTTACTGCTCTTCCCTCACTGTCTTTTCTAGTTTCTTGCCAAGAGACAGAGCAAAAAGGCATCTGAAGGCAGAAAAAGGGCAAAGTGCTCAAAGATTGCTAAATTTGCAATTGAAAATTTCCTTCTCAGTGCACCGGCCAGAAGCTGCTCAGTTTAATCTCCCACAATGTTTTTGCACTTGCCTGTAAAGTTCTTGCATGTGCCTATATGGTAATTTTCACTGCAGGGTTTTCCTTGTACATAGTCACAACTGCTGTTATTCCAAACTGACATTTGTAGCACTTTGTCCCAGGCACCCTTGAAACACAAGATGGATTACTGTAATCCCAATAAAATAAAATGCATTTCTCTCGTACTGTTACAACCTCCCAAGAAGACAGGCTCAAATCCTTCTCTACTGGCTGGACCTGTAAGAATCCAAATCCACATGTTTTGTTCCAGATCTAGCTTAAAAAAAATGTTAACCCACTAGGAAAAAAATTCCAAAAAAAAAGTGCTTTCCCCTCATATATACTGATCCACAAGGGACAGAGAGGGATACACACAGGAAGTCATGCTCTGATTTTTTTAAAAGCATCAGAGCTGGAAACACACAGCACCTACTGCAGAGATGTCACTCCACAGTCCCTCATGACAGATGGCACTTGGTATGAGCCCTGACAGGGTATGACATATTGGTCTTTTAAATGCTAACAGCGTGATTTTTAGAGCATTCCCCAAGACACTTAGCATTTCTGTCACTCCAAGGCCAAGATCTGGTAACACAGAAAAGAAGGACATGAAAAATACAATGGTATCAATAAGGCATCTTAGACACCAAAACATTTCAGGAGGAACTTTTCTACACAGTGTGGTATAAATAAGGAAGAAGAGGCGAACCCCCCTTATTAGCACTTTTAGGTGCTAATAGCAAGTACTAGAAAACCTCAGAGATTTGCCAAGAGCCCTTTAGGTCCCCCTGGCTGCTGGGTGGATATTTGTAGGTCTAGAGAGGCAATGTATGTACAATACCACTTCTTTATTTGCTTGTATGTGTACATCTGGGCTCCTTCTTTCAAAGGCTGAGGCATTGCTGCTGTCAGTGACCATAGAGGAGGTATAAGTTCACAAGAAAACTGACAGCACATGAATTCCTGATCTGTGTATCTCTGGGAGCTTCATTTCATACTTTTTGTATGTCCTCATCCCGAGGACAAACCATGCAGATCTTTCCAAGTTTTAAATAGATTGACTCTGAAGTGTCCAGGTCCGGTGATCCATCACCTGTCTTTAAGCAGCAGGTTAAAGACTGGATGCAGAGGGTTGGCATCTGTGCCAAGCCAAGTGGCATTTGTGCCATCTGAGTCACTTTGCTCCATGAAGAAGAGGAATGCAGTTTGGAGAGTTGTGCTCTCCCTCCTCTAACTGGCAGTGATCCCTCATGGCCTAGGGTGACCTATTGGACTAAATCATTGCTTGGGTACCCACAGGCTATTGCTTCTCCAAGACTGAGCCAGGAATCTGGATTCCTTGCTCTCAGAGGACCTGATTTTGGCCTTGGGCTTTCTGGAGAGCATGTGGTCAATCCATGTGCACACACAGCATTGTACAGAGCATGGTGGGTGGAGCTCAGATCAGAACTCACGGCGATATCCATCATCCATCCACGTCAGGGCCTTGGAGATGAAGGATCACATAGAAGCTAATTGAGCATCTCAGGCAGGAGGCAAAGAGCTCAACAGCACATCAGCAACACCAGCCCAACAATGACCATTGCATTGGCCTCCACACATCCTCAGTCTGTGATTGCCTATGTGACTTGAAGGACAAACCCTGGCTATGTCTGCAACTGGACATACAAGATTTTCCTCTGGCCAGATGGGAAATCTGATTCTTATGGCCAATATTAGAGATGCAAAAGTCAGGGCGGGGGAGGGGGGGGGTGTAATCCCTCTTTACAAGGTAAATTCACACCTTTCTCCTTCCAGACAAAGGCTGTAATTCAGCACATGATCATTCAAACCACTGGACAAAGTAGGAGTTGCTGGCTATCACACCTTCCTTGCACGTGGGCAGAGCATGCCACAGCTGATCAGAGCCAACACCCAGTAATTAGCTACGAGCTATCCCCAGTCAAGCTGTTTCTACCACGATTTGGTGTAATTCTGAAATTATTTCTCTTCAGGAATACAACGAGAGGCAGGCAATGCTCTCTGTTTTCAGAGAGCCTGTTTGCTGTCCCAAAGCAATTGTGAATTTGCAGGTAATAAGGCCTTAAAGAAAGGATGTGTGGTGTAGAATGCCACCACATGCATTGCAGGCTCATGTTAGAGGAAACAAGGATCACTCTCAATGCCTGTTTGTGTGGTTGTCAGATCAGATTTCGTCCATCCTCCTAATGATTTTCAATCTATTGGGTAATTTCAACCAAAATTTGGCAGAAGGGAAAGATCACCTCAATTATCAGGAAGTTAGGCAGTGAAGAAAGTAGAAAGTCAAACAAGTTTCAGAGCCAAGGGAAGAGCTGGAATGTGAATGCTCATTAAGGCAGCCAAGTGTCCACATGGGAAAAAGTTATAATAAGCATTTCACGCAGGGCAAAGCATTCCCCAGACCCCATGAGCCACTGCAAGATATGAGGCTGTAAGAAAGCAGGTGTCATTTAATCTGACACTCACAGAACTATGTGTTTTGTGTCTACAAAGTACCTTTTATGTCCACAGCATTAGAGGGGAAGGAATAATCTGGCTCTGGACTGGGTTTGTCTCTTTCTGACTGCTATTCCCTCACAGCAGGGTGTTTTGCACACTCAGTCCAGCCACCCTCAGACCTGGACTCTTCTAGGAGACATCAATGCCCAGGAATCAAGAGACAGCAGAGATATGATGCCTGCAAATATGGGATCATATCTGCCCTGGAAATAGCCCCATTTCTCCTTCAGAGTGAGGTCTGTCTCCCCCAGACATTAGCTCGCCTCTCAGAGCCTATGGGCTAGATGGGCACCGGCTTTTCCCTTTCAGCAGCTGGATTCATTCCCTTTGTCTCTCTGTTCCCACTGCCAGCAAATCCACCCTCCCCAGGCTGAGCACAAAGCACAGAGAACAAGCTCTACCATGTATAGGGCAAGGTCGACATGCACAAAAACACCATATTTGGCCAGTTTGAGCCATAGTTGAGTGAGTGCTTGCCAGAAAGAGAATCATACAATTTAAACTTAAAGAGAGTGAGTTTAACCCTTCCTTTATAAATACGATGATAAATCACCCAGGGAACTTTAAACACAGGAAGGATGAAAATCTAAACACATGCTGCTGCCACCCCAGGCAGCAGAAGAACACCAGCAGGCAGGACAGGGTGAGGGGGACAGAGGGGATGATAGAGGAGCCAGGTTACCATATCAGATATTCTGACTCAGGACAGGGGGATGAGAAAAGCTGAAGCTATTTATACTAAATAGTACTCGAGCTTGTTAATGTCCTTTTCAACTTTCTCATCCCAGTGTGTGGCTCTGGTGTTCTCTGCGTCTGCAGATAGAGATCCAATCTGCACACACCGATAAATAACCCTCTTGGCACATGGTTAGGACAAATCTCAGTTGCCTGACCTGCCTTTTCTT
The DNA here is from genome assembly GCA_013400695.1 of Neodrepanis coruscans. NCBI lineage: Eukaryota > Metazoa > Chordata > Aves > Passeriformes > Philepittidae > Neodrepanis > Neodrepanis coruscans. The sequence goes on from VYZS01034894.1 coordinate 29,336, forward strand.
TTGTATCCATTACTTAAATCACTGAGCCAGATCCAAAAGTCCACTGGGCCAAGGAAGTGAACCCCATTAACTTCAACAAGTGGAGGGTGAGGCTTAAGGCTGACACCAAGCAAAGGGTTGGGTGGGCTGGAGTATGGGATGGTCAAAGATTTCCTCTTGAGGCAAATATAGCACTGAGCTGCCCATGCTAAATGAACAAATGTGATGCCAAGCAGAGTGATGGAAGTGAGTGAGTGAGGGAAAAGGCTGTGAGACCTGGTTTCAGCATAGTGGCCATCTGTTTCCTATTTGGCCCAAGAACGATGGAATTGGTTGTGTCATGCAACAATGAGAATGTCTTTCAGAGCAAGTCCCCATCTCCCTGTGCTGAGCAGGGACCTTTATCAGAATAAGGGAAACCAGGTCAATCTCCAGTCAGTGTCCCTCCCCTTATCCCATTTCTACCCACATGCCTCCTGTACTTTTAAGGAAATGCTACCCACAGTCTCCCAGACAGACAGACAAAATCCAGCCTGAGAGGTATAATATAACAGCATAGGCCAAC